>JBBJLS010007499.1:0-16126 GCA_037577275.1 Bryconaethiops microstoma
CACACAGACACACACACACACACACACACACACACACACACACACACACACACACACACACACACACACACACACGTGTGATGGGCTTGTTAACACGCTCCCCCCACCACCGCACACACACACACCAACAGACACATCTACATTATAGCAGAGACTACATTGCCATTTTTCAGTATTAGTTTGATGGTGCCATCTGCTATGGTGGTGGTTGTTGTTGTTAATATTATGAACACACACACCTTGCCAATCTCTGTGCTTGAGTACATGTTGAACCTAAAACTCTTCTAAGCCTCCACACAATCTCAGAATGAACAGGGAGAAATTATTCTGACCTGTCTTTCTAGGTCCTGTCCAATGATTCCAGCCTCTACATGGGCCGTTAAGTTCTTCTCATCAATCCACAATATTCGGTTCTGCATGAAAAGAAAAATCAAAGCTCAATACAACAAACTCTTTCATGAGAAATTAAAACAAACTCACAATGCAGATATCTGATGCTGGGTAAAAGCAGATGGAGGGGCCAATAAAGACTGAATGCAGAGGAAAAGATAGGGAAAAAAAAGTTCAGAAGAATACTGGTCGAATTATAGTTGTGTTTACAGTGAATATCAGCATCTGTCTACACAGCTCCACATACATGATTGTCTGTCTAAATGATAAGGGAACAGGTGACCACAAGTGTTTCTGTGTGTGGAATTTTAGTTGTACAGTGTGGTTAATGTTCACCAACTAATTTTTATTAATAAAAAACACCAATAATCAGACACAACGGTCATGTAACGTGAACCAGAAATCTAAACCAGACGTTACTTACAACAACCCTTAACTGTACTGTAGCCTTAATGTATGTTTTCTCTTGATGTATGTTTTCTCAAATGATAGGCTTTGTTGATTTTCAAAATGTGAACTTTTCTGCAGTGCTCTACGCGTCGGCTGCTTTTCGCGGGGGTCAGTCGTCCCACTACTTTTCTCCATATTATATGGACAGAAGTATTGGGACATCTGACCATTACACCAACAGGGACTTTAATGACACTGCATTCAGATACATAGACGTTCATATGGAGTTGGTCCCCCTTTGCAGCTGCTATAATGGTTCTGCGCCCCATACACTGGACTCTGAGGGTAATTCGGTTTTCTGTAACAAACTAGATAAAACGCGAATGCCCTGGCACTTTTGTTCATATAGCAGTACTTTAAAAACAAAAGCATACAATGCACTACTTTTGAATTAATTATTCAATTTTGAATTAATTATTCAATTTAACAGATTATGGACAGTGCCAGTAGTAGTAAATAGTGTCACAGCTCAGATGTGCAAGCCACAGTATGGAAAGTAGCAATTAAATAAATAAATAAATAAATAATAACAACAACAACAATAATAATAATAACAACAGTGTAAATATTAATAGTGTACTCTGTTTATAAACAGTGTGTCATGTTCGATTTCTATCAGACTAATGATAAGAAAAGTAAGAGAGAAATTACGAGTCACCCGAAAAGTTGTGCAAATACATAGAGAACAAAAACAGAACTCTTTGGCACTAATTCAATTCAGTTTGAAGAAAGACTGGATGCCTGTTTGATCTCCAGAACGCCATTCCCAGTGATGGGAATGCTTCTTTGTATCATCCATGGTAAAATGAATTTGCTAAAAGGAATAGGCGAATTTGAACCACAATGTCTTGAAACTGTAACTGCCAAAAGCTTTGCAACCAAGTACTAACACTAATGTGTGGCATTTTTCCTATCAATTTTATTTTTAACATTTCTTTGCTTATGAATACATTATTTTTCCATGTTTATGAGTAAGATGTCAAAAGACATTATGCGTGTATTTGAAGTGGATATATGCTCTGGAACTATATTAAATAACTATATAGTTCTCCTCTCTGCTAAAATGCTGGAAAAAAAAAACTCAGAAAAATTCTGTTATAGGAAATGGATTTGTTGCATGTGGCTCTGTAATTCTTTGATGCAGTTATGTAATCTAATTTCAGCAATTCAGAAATGAGCAGAAACTGCCCTATGTTGTAAAAAAATAAAGGTCTCTTATAACAATAAAGAATAATCTAATTTCAGGATAATGTTCCAGGTCACAAGGATAAAACGTTAACCTTGTTTAACTGTTCGGCGTTTCTCATGATACGGAATACACGCAGCATGAGCACCACCTCTTAGCTATCAATCATCTGACAGAGCTCATAAACCAGCCATTCCTGCCATCCGCTGCCTTTCATGTCCCACCTTCCTAACCTCCTGACCCCTAACAGAGGTTAGCAGCTCAGAGTGAGATCGCGCACGCGAGAGAGAGAGAGAGAGAACCAGACATACACATAT
Source organism: Bryconaethiops microstoma (assembly GCA_037577275.1). Lineage (NCBI taxonomy): Eukaryota > Metazoa > Chordata > Actinopteri > Characiformes > Alestidae > Bryconaethiops > Bryconaethiops microstoma. Next base: position 2,344 of record JBBJLS010007499.1, read on the forward strand.
AAGAGCTCTTCCAATATGCATCCTTCACAGGCATCACAGACTACACACAAAGGTTTTAACTGCTTTTCTGTGTGAGCAGTATACATGTGCATAACCGTGCCCACCATCTGAGAGGTATCCAGAGAAACAATGGATCGAGTCTCCTCCAGGGGGCACTCCAGCGCACTCGACACACTTGTCCCACCTGACAAAGACAGAGACAATTGACTCATGACTTACATGTCAGTGGGTTATAGCCAAAAAAAGTTTTTTCAGGGTAAAACTCATCTGCATGGTTCAAAATGATTCCATCCTCACCTCCATATGGTATCAGACAGACACTATGCTTGCAGGCTAGCTCCACAATCTTCACCACATCATTGTGACAAGCTGTGGAGAAAATCAATGATAGCTGTTTTAAAGTATTATAATGACACCAGAGCACAGCAAAACCAAAAACACAGAGCCTCAACTTTTTTTCAGAATGGGACGCAATGACATTTTCTTCTGTGCATATGAGTGCAGGGAGCAAAAAAAAAAAAAAAGCAAGAAAGGAGGACAAAGAAAAAGGAGGAGTTCCAATGCTCCTCCTTCTCTGTGGGTGGGATCAGTATTTTATATCTTTAGCCAATAGGAGTGTTCGTCTCCACCTACACTGAGTGTATATACCAGAAGGAGGGTAATGTCCCCCACAGCCCCAACAGTGTGAACACCCTGCATTCATTAGCACTGATCATCCAACAGCCTGCAATGGAGAATGCTATTTAGGTACAGCTACAGTTTTCTTCCAGATCTAGTCCATCCATCAAAGAGGGGTAGGGCTGATCTTTAAGAGATCTGGACCTCTAGAGCTCTTAAAGCTACAGCCAATTATCTAACATACGCAGCGGAGAGAGAACAGCCAACTCTGCTTTTCCATTAGACAGCTGGCTTTTTCCACAGACTTATGGCTTATGTAACCCTGCCTAATGAAGGACCTGCACTTTAACTCTAATGGAACGGAGGTACACCTCAAGTGAACCCAACTTTTGCTAAAGTACAACTTTACTGAACAGTTTCTTGCACGTTTCCTGGAATCTAGTTTTCTTTCCTGGTCTAGTCCCCGCTGGACACTGGCATGCAAGAAAGAAAGAAAGAAAGACAGAAAGAAAAAGTAATAAATAATAAAAAAGAAATGGAAATAAGCTACAAAAAAATTAACAGAATAAAGATGGAAAAGAAAGAAACTATAAAAAGAAACAGGAAGAAAGCAAGCAAGATAGCAAAGAAAGAAGAGTGGAGTCACTGTTGAGGTCAGTCTAGTCCAGAACCCCTGGAGTACTTCAAAGACTTAGCTTTGTTCCATTCCTGAGGGTACAACAGTGAAAGGCAGAAAAAAAACAAGACTAGACACCACTAAGTCTCTTGACTCCTCTACATCCTCCCTCGGTCTCTCAGAGTTACGCAGTGTGTTTAGAAAAGTGTAGAAAGCACACCTAGAAATAGTCTCTTCCTGCTTGAGCGCAGTGTGGTAAGGGGAGAGCGATTTGCTGCCCATTTGGGATTTTGTTAATCAAGTCTAAGTCAGCAGTCACAGCTAATTTACATGGTGAAGTAGATCCAGTCTTGGCCGCACCAATTTGAGAGAACTAACTCAAGTGTCTGGAGTATTACCGAGCGTCAAACATTCCTGACACACCTCAATAAAACAGTGGCTCATGAATGTTAATAGGCAGGATACTTGCTGATGCAGCTAGATGGAGATTATTCATTTTAAGTGAGGTCTGCACTGTGCACATGGGCAGCTAAGCTGATGCCTCCTCCACAATCACACAGCTGCATGTTGTTAAGTATGTTAAGTAACATTTTCATTTAGCGTTGCTCTAGAGCACATTATTACTATTAGCACAGACAGGCCACCCGGGCCGTAGATCAGCCACAACATTAAAAATGTCTGCCCAATATTGTGTAGGTTCCAATCATAAGGTCAAAACAGCTCTGACTCTCAGAAGCATGGACTCCACAAGACCTACATGACAAAGTAACCAAATGCTTCCCAGTAGAACCTTGTCATAGTGCCTCAGCTGACTTGCCTTTTGGCCATAATGTACTCCGGGGCCACTTCTTCCCTAGGTAAGCGGTGACATACACACACGCACCCAGCCATCCTCTTGATGTGAAAGAAAGTGTGATTCATCAGACTCAGCCACTTACTTCTTCTGCTCCAAGGGACAGTTCTGATGCTCATGTGCCCATTGTAGTTAACCCATGGAAGGCTGCCAAACCAGACAACACACTTGGCCAAGTGCTCAGAGGATGCACAGAACAGTGGCAGATGTTCTGATAGACATATTCAATATTTGAACATTTCAGTGAGCTCATTTTCACTTGAGTTCATGTCTCAACATGCTTCGAAACCACTGCCATCGTCGTTGTGCCGAAGAGGTCTTTGGTGTCCTGCCTTAATTAAAACTGTCCTGTCACACTCACATCCATCATCTTCAAGTGCTTTAAGAGGCTCATAATGATGAACATAAAGACCTAGCCGCACCCTCACTGGACCCCCAGCAGTAGAGCTGCACAATATGGTTTAAATATCAGTTTGGCTATTGTACGGTTACATTGCGGTTATCACGTTTCAAGAATTGAAAATGTTTAAAATTAGTAAATACGGTTTCAACTGGTACTCACTCATCCATACCGTCGAAAAAATGAGTAGACAATAAGCTACAAAAACAGTCAATTTCCAAACCAACACATTTAAAAATATGTCCTTAATCTGATTACAGCATCTTAGCCCTGCCCATTTACGAACCAATTCACCAACAACTTTAATGGTTTAAGATCAACCAAAATAACCAGACTTTTATTGGATTCATCAGAACACCCAGAAACTCATGTGACTGGTCACACTGTCAGAATAACTGTGACCGGTTAGAGGCTCATTTGCATATTGCAGCCTTCTCACAGAGACTGATACTACAATAATGATAAGCAGACAATATGTTGTGCAGCCCTACCTTGCAGTTTGCACATCATCAAAACTGATGCCACCACCACATCCCTTCACCACTAACACCACCTGATCCTCCCCCTAAACACCTCTCTGTGCAACTGGATCCTGGACTTAAACCTTAGTTGGGTTTAACTCTCCTGCAACATCACAGCACAGGGCACCCAGGGCTGTGTGCTCAGTCCACTGCTGTTTACGCTGATGACCCTTGACTGTGGCAAAGCACAGCTCAAACCACATCAAGTTCAGTGATGACACGATCCTACAGAGGTGAGCTAGGACAGCCAAAAAAAAAACGTCGGATCTTGAATCTCTCTCACACAAATGCACGCCTGAATTGAACTTTCACATAAATCCCACCCAAACTGCCTTACTGCTACCACTCCATCCCCATATACCATTACATATTTTCTTTTTTGTTTCTGCTAATGTTACATTTTTAGCAACTTTTTAAACATGTATTACTGATATTCCTAACCTCATAAACCTTTGCTTTCTTTGTGCGTTCAATTACCCTAGATTACAACAGCTGACATAATAGTGCATTCACTCCCAATACTGTTAGTGAATGAAGTTCTGCTTCTTGTTGCCTGCAATGCATTCTGTCCTGTTATACTGTATTGTTTACTATTGTGTTTCACTTTTATAGTGTCTTGAACTTTCTTTCTGCACTGTGTGTCATGTTCTGCACCATGGTCAGGTATACGGTTGAAATGACAATTAATCTACTGGACTGGACCTATATTTCACAGCATTGTAAATGAGTCTACAGACTCTGAAAGCAAACCACAATGGGGCAATAACACAGGAGACAACAACCAGCTTGAAACAGGAGAGTATCAAACATTTAAAAGGTTTCATTAACACTTCTACAGCTGCAGTAAAAGAGGTTATTTTGTTTTTCAGAATTAAACCAATAACACAGAATTCGAAGCAGTGTGGCATACAGCCCTTGGGGAAGGCGTGACTGAAATGTGTGTGAACCCCGCAGCTGACTGTGTTGTCATGACATAGGAAACACTAAGTCAGAACCTGCTCGCTCTGTTGGCATGCATGAGAGCAGATATAGCCTTTTTTTTTTAGGGCTAATGAAGGCTTAAAATCTTTCCTTGTACAAAAAGAATTTGGTCAACAAACTATTCCAGTTTAATCTTGTTTCTCACAAAATTTAGAAGTGCAAACAGACCAAATGCAAACTGATTCCCTGGCTGGTTAGTCTATTTTCAGTGTCTGCTTGAACATACATAACTACAGCATTGGGTAGAGGTCATTCATGTGTGCACAAAGACATACAGACAATCTCCAAAGCACTCACTTGGCCAAACCACCATGTCCGGTACTCTTCCAATTCTCCCCTCTCGTAGAGCAAAGATTTCATGCAGGCAGTGCCCTGTCCAATCAAGAAATCACAATGAACCTCTTCTTGCTGAATCACTGGTCCAAATGATATTCTTAGTAAGCTAGGATTTATTATTCAGTAACTAAATGAACTACAGTGCAAACTAAGCTAAATGATATTTCAAAAGTGTGTAATGAGAGTTTAAACTCGCCAGAGAGTCCTGGCTATTTAAGCAATCAAACATTCCTCCTAATTCACAACACGCTGCCCCAGGATACATCGGTCATTTAACATCTACCATGAGAACGGAACGCTCTGTCTTCTGGGTCATGTGACAGGGTCACACCCGCTGCCTTCAGCTCTTCCACAAACGATTCGTTTAGATTAGGAGGCGGGACCGCACTTACATTCAGAGAAGGCTAGGAGAGAGAGAAAGATACACACACATGCAATGTCAGTACATGGTTTTATATACATATGCTATTATGTTGATGTCAGGTAATTTTGAGCAGTTCTATTGGTTCATTAATGACAAAATGTCTCAGAATATAAAGGGCAACTGAGGTATTCAAATTAGGTAGAAAAATAAACAGAAACGAATTGAGACATATGTGTTTTATATATACACATACATATACATACACACACACATATATATACACATACACACACTCACACATACACATATATACACACACACATATATATACACACAAACATATATACATATATACACATATATACACACACATATATACACACATATATACACACATATATACACACATATATACACACATATACATACACACACACATACACACACAAGTATTTACATATTACTGTGTGTATACACACAGACATATGTAACAACTTACATGTAATAAGAATTTTCTAAACAGAGACACATGAACATACTGGCATCAGCATCAGTTAGCCCACTACTTACCATAGCTGGAGTTCTGTGCTGTAGGCTGGCCCCAAATGTACCCTCAAACCAATCCTTCAGACTCGGCAAAATAAGCCCACTTAATCGATACCTGCAATGGACACCAGTCTATATCAGTGACATCAATTTTCCAAAATTATATGTTCAATTTTAAATGGATATACAATGAACCTATTCTTCTTGACATTAGCTGATTATACCTGATTTCCAAACAATGAAATGTAGTGCCCATTTAAACTATACCATAGAAACAGAACACTCAGTCCTCTGGGTTGTGTGCCAGTTAGTAGTTAAAATGGTTTTGATTGTTAGCTGTTAACTAGACTGAACGTGTTTGGTTAAAACTCAAACCCCTGGCACAAGTGAAGAAACCAAAAGGGCAGAGTAGAGTTTTTGCCCTGTAGTGCACACTTACACCAAGCCTAATAAAAAGACTGCAGTTGGAGAGAGGGAGAGAGAAACAAATTAGTATAATCAATCTGTCTTTACTAAGTCAGTTTCAAGAGAACATAAAGCCGGAGTGTGAGTGTACTGGTCTCTGCGGCCAAATTAAAGATTCAGAACAGTATGCAGACACACAACTGCCTTTGAGCATATGCTTAACAAGAGGAGCGCCTAAATCCTTGGTACTCACCCTAACCCATATGGGGCTGCATTGTCAACAGGTACTCATTCCAACCTATCTGAAGTTCAGTAATGTGTACACACACTAAAGAAAGCAGTCTATTTATCAATATGAACTGCTTTACTGAATGGTTGGAACAATTAAATGCCCCCTTAATGGACCAAATAATCAATAACATACACTGCCAACCTCCACCCATCTCACTCTCTCACCATCATGCATTTTTTTTAACATTGTGTTCTAGTAAACATGCTGGTGAAGCCACTAGATGGCAGCATAACACCACTCTGCACTGAGGATTAGAGCGGAACCTTAAGTCAACGAATCTGTATGTGAGAGACTCTGGAATTTCTGACTGGGACTGAGAGGAAAGTAACCCAGTTTAGGCCATTGTCTCACACACAGCTAGTAAAGATGACATAAAAGGCCAGTGTCATAAATCCGCACACATCAGTCCTACTACATGTACATCTACTAACCTATTTAGCTATTATTGTTTAAAAAAAAAAAAAAAAAAAAAAAATTTTTATAAAAACAAATATCAATCCTCTCCATGTGTGGCATATGACTGGCTACTATATGGTGCTTTTGTAGTAAGCATTCATGTGTTCATAGTGAACAGGTCGTCTTTTATTTTTTTTCAAGAGCATGTCGAGATTACAGACCACAATAATTAATGCTACGATGCAGATGCAGCTGCAGAAGAGTGTATTAAAAACTCTGGACTATTTCTTTCACTGGCTGCTGTACTTACCTTTTGCCTGTAAATTCTGCCTGGCCTTTCTTGTTGAAGAGAAACCGAGAATCACCGTAACCCCATCCATTCCATTTCATTACCTCTTGCCTGAGAGAAAACGAGAGAACATAAAAGAGAGACAGAGAAACTGATCAGAATGTTATTTCTGCCTTCTCCTTAAAGCCATCTGTCTCCTTACTTGAACTATAATATTTCTCTTCCTGCATACTTAGACCAAGTCTTTGCATGTCAGAAAGACTTAAGGGATTTAAGTAATAATGAGCCACTATGTAGTAATGTGCTCTTCCGCAGTACCACTTGTTTGATTTCCAGTACCGTTTTACTGTTACTTTGACAAACACATTTGTTGCTCAAGAAGTCCAGCTCTTAGTGTCATTTCATGCACACCCTGAGACGAACCATTGCAAACGGATTTGGTTTTTGATTGAGAACCGTTAAAACACTACAACAAATGTGAATCATTGAAAAAAATTAAATAAAACAGTCTATATATTTATAAACGTGGGACAAAACTGTCCTCTGAATGAACATGAACAGAGATATTGCGTTACTGTTTCACCTACTGCTTGACCAGAGTTGAAGCAATGTTTCTGCATATCTTAATAAAATGAAAGTTGCATTAAACTACAGTTCCACCTGCCTCAAGACGAATGTGAGTTAATGTGCTGAGAGAGTGAGTGAGTGAGGGGGAGGGGGAGAGACAGAGAGATAGACAGACAGAAAGACAGAGATAGAATGAGAGACAGAGAGAGAGGAGTGTTTGAGTGCATGTGGTAAATCACAGTGTTCAATCTGTATGGACACGGATCAGAGAGCAAAATAAATAACCTACATAACTCATGATTTTATCTGAGCTCCTGTGCCATATCTCATACGCAGCATGTCAGCTGACAGGCATGTGAACCAGTGATGAACGCAGGCCATTCTGAATCAAGGTAAATAACAGAGGACAGGTGACAGAGTCAAAGAACTACCCTCTGTCTCTGTCAGGACCCCTCAAAAAAAAAAAATGAAGAAATCCAAAACAAAGTACTCAGATGAGAGACAATACAAACTACTTTGTTTTCTAGTTTTTTTTGCTCCTCTGAAGCTTGAGTTCTACCTGTGGGACCTGACGATAGTTCCCAATGATACACTGCCTTCTGTCACTGGGATTAACACTCTCACTGGCTGGAACACTCTAATTCCCTGTTGATAGAGAGCCATGCTGGCTACTTACAGACATCTGTTAGACGCTGTTGTCCCAGTGTGGAAGCTGTGAAATGCAATGTAAGACAATATAGATCACACTGACTTCTTATGACTTCATCAGGTGTATCACCATTCAAGGACAGCATTATAAAAAAAATAAAGTTATTCATAACTGAATGTCTTAAGGTGTATTTGACAAAACATAAATGTCAGTGTAGGAAAACAGACATAATCATAATCTTAGCCCTTTGGCAACATTCAGTGGGATGGCCAGGCTGTAGCAAGCTATAAACTTTCACCACAGGGGTACCCCAGTGCTGTGTTCAGCCCTCTGCTGTTCATGCTGATGACCCATGGCTGGGTAGCAATGCACAGCTCAAACCACATCAAGTTTGCTGATGACGCAGCCGTGGTGAGTTTGATACAGAGACATGGTGCAACGGCTAACGAACTGGTGCAGAGCCAACAGCCTGTCTCTAAATGTGGACAAAAGAGAAGGTTGTTGACTTTAGGAGGGCACAACATGATAACTCTCCACTGAATATCAACAGCTCCTCAGTAGAGAGCTCACGGAGAACCCTAAACACCAGCTCCATCGCCAAGAGGGCCTAGCAGTGTCTCTACTTCTTGCAGAGACTGAGGAAAGCGCACCTCTCCCCCAATCCTCCCCATGTTCTACCGAGGAACTATAGAAAGCATTCTCTGCAGCTGCATCAAGGAGTTGTACGGAAATTGCTCTGTTTTGGATCTCAAGACCCTACAGAGAATCTTTTCTCCCTTCTCCAATCTGGCAAAAGGTTCTGTAGCATACGGTTCTCCACTGCCAAAACAGGAAATGATTTCTTCCCTCAGGCTATCAGACTCCTCAATCAGAACTGAACCATACACTGTACCCACACACACACACACACACACACACAAACACACCCCTGAACTGAATCCATATAAACACAACAGTTCTGCTTTAAACAAAATAACTTGCAGAGGAAGATGAAAAGCTCCAACAATACTAAACATATGTAGCTAGCTATTTTTCCAAAACCAAAGTAACAGAACTATTTGACAATGTAAACCAATGCTATGTATGTGGTCAATGAAAAGATACATGCAAGAAAAGTACGTCGCACTTTGCTCCAAGCACTGCAGTATATCACTGATGCTCTGAAGCTGTTTGTTTTACAGTGATCCAGGAGCTCTTCCCAAGACAAATCGCTGAATAAATTGCCAGGATGTTTTTGAGAAAAGCCTGCATAACTGGGCAAAGAAACTGAGACTTGGAAGTAGGTAGATCTTCAACAGGATAAATAAATATACACACACACACACACACACACACACATAAAAAACATGAAAATACTTTATGTACACTCAGAAAATATGAAAATATGTAAACAGTAAAAGGAGAAGGTTTAAAAACAGAGGTACAGAGGCATTTGACACATGTCTGTTTCCACAGAAGAATAATGTTAAGAGCAAAAGATAAAAGGTGAAGTTAACTGTGTGTGTGTGTCTCTCAAAGAGTGTAAATGATCAGAATTTACTCTTAGTGTATTCATAATTCTTAAATGTATTATTTTATCCTATAAGAAGATGGGGTTAGTGATGTGAAGATTTCTCTTCTACAAGATCTGTGCTCATCAAGACAGTGAATGTAAACTTTCCATTGATTGTGCAACTTTACACAAAATTTACAAATTTTAACTGAATTTTGAACACTGACACTGTAAAGCAAAACCTTTTATCAAAACTACATTACGCTATCTTACAGTAGATGCTATCTGACATATAAATTAAAGTAAGAGTAAGACAGGTGTACTTTCTAGCTAGAAAATATCAAATGTAATCAGTGTAAAGCAATCATCGATACTCCATAAAAGTCTCAATATTAGTGATGGGTTGCAGGAAAAACAATCATGCAGCCAACATCCTTATCAGTGAGAACATATTATTTTAGATATTACTGGGTGACTGTGCATATGGAGGGGGTTGCAGTTGTAATTTCTCTAGTTCTTGACATGTTACAAGATTGGATTTCCTGATATCTGATTCAGGATTTTGCCACCATACCACTATGCCATCCTAATACCAACATGGCAGTAACAGATAAGTGTTTGCTGAACTGTGTAGTTTCAAAAGACCTGATTTAACCACATTCATAACATTACGACAGTGCTGTAATATCACAATGAATACCTGCTAGAATGTCAGGTTTCATCCCACAGTCCAAAGACATGCATGTCAGGTGAAATGGAAATGCTAAATTGCCTCTGGGTGTGGACGTCTTTGTCGGTGTATCTGCCCTGTGATGGACTGGCGACTTGTGTTTCGCCCCATTACTGCATGGATAGGCTCCAGCATCAGTCCCCCTAAATTCATGAATGAATGAATGAATGAATGTCCTTAAAGGTTATTTGATAAGATCTACGAACTTCCTCAGTGGTGGTAAGATGTGCTTGTCAATGAAATGTAAATGCCAATTTGTTCAAATTGGTTGGGTTCTGAACATTTTGAAAATGTTTTTAATTCTAATTCTAAAATCTGTTATTTTGGCCCATTTCACCCAGTCATTTGAAAAGCACACATTATCCCACAAGCTGGAAAACTAGACAATATTACAATAAGGACACTGCTTGTTCTCTTTATTATGCTCATTTTCATTATAGGGTTCAAATAATTCTGGACGCGTATGAATCTATGGAAAGTCTCAAACACATCAGCACTTCCATTCTCTGAACCCATTATAAAAAAAGAAAAGTGTCCATTTGTCATATGTGAACACACCACAGCACACAGTGTGAACAGCACAAAATTGTTCTCTGCATTAAACCCATTCACCAAGTGAAGCAGCGGCCGGCCAGGAACACAGCGCCCAGGGAGCAGTGTGTCGGGACGGTACCTTAGATGTGCCACTGGCAGTTCTAGGATTTGAACCCACGACCTTCTGATCTCAGGGGCAACTCCCTAGCCACTATGCCACCAGTTCCCTATTATGTATGTCATTACATATAGAAAGAGAATGATTAAAGAGCACGATTCAGAATAACATGAACATGAAGATAACACCGTGACAAGTTTATATAAATGGACCCCAAAATGAAAACATTTCGATCAGCAATCACTGGTACTCAAGGCCAGATGGCTTTCACCTTTACTCTATAACACAAGCCACAGTGAAGATAGCTGTGCATTAGTCCTCCTCAAGTCTGATTAGAGTCATAAAAATAGCAAAAACTATGGCACTACTTGAAGGATATAAATTGGATACTTAAAGCTCATCTCCATTTATACAGCCTCATTACATAATAAAAAGTAATGAGATAGATTTTCTCAGTGTCATGTATCCTGGCCAAAGAAAGGCTTCTCTCAAACACTAAGCTTTTTAAGTCAAGCAGACAACAGTTTAAAACAGGACTTAGGCGGAGCATTTCAGTCTCCAGTTTAACATTCTAACACATTGTCTTCCTTTGCTTCCTCCACCCCTGCCCCCGCACCCCCAATTTTATGATGCTTTACTTGTATTTAGGGTGTCCTTGAGTGCTATGAAGGGCGCCTTTAAATAAAATGAATGAATGAATGAATATTCTGAAGGGTATCTTTAACATGGTACCCTCACAAACCAGTAACCTTAAGCTGACCTCATTATCCCTACCTCAAGTCTGATCAGGGCAGTGGTTATACTGTCAACAGAGGCCAAACTGAGAACAACCCCTATTATACCACTCCCGAGAACAACCCCTAATAAAATAAACAAAAAAGAATCAGAAGAAATCCCCAAAAAATCTACTATAAATAACATAGCTATTTCAATGAGGTAAGCTGAACATTTACTTAATTATCTTTAGATTTCATTGTAGCAAGTGACAGAGCCACCCACTAAATACACATAGGAAATATTCCAATGTGTAATCAGCAACTTTTGGCAGGAAGGCTACATTCTCAGCAAACATGAATACCAAACTAAACTCTCTCTACTTCCCACACACCTTGCAAACCTGATACGAGACTTAAAAGGCATGAGCCTCTTCATAAGCCAATAGAAATCAGCCTGAGCCATTTCACTGTCAAAAAATATCAATGGCACATATTATACACTGGCACCATAACCCACTTTTAACACTTTCGCCCTTGTGTCTTGCTCAGGGATTCACAGAAAAAAATTATCTAGTAAGAATGAGGACTGTTTTATTGGTGTCTGACACTAGATGTCACTACAGAATGAGCCCTTCAGAGGGAAATTTGCCTGTTACGGAATCTGAAGTCAGACCACCAGAGTCAGTGTCCAATCAGAGAGGAGGATTTCTGTTGTACAAAATTAAAGTTCAAGACCCGCTGTTACAGTGTTGACAAGGGCAGTTTGGGGGCTTCATGGCCCTTTTTTGAATGTGCCATGCATAAGGTAGTGTGTAAGCAACGGTTTTTATAAATACAATAAGTCAGAGCAATTTTTTCATAATCTTCAAAAAGATAAATCAGCTTAGAACAGACAGAAATTTCCCAGGATAAGGGTTTTTGCTGTTAAGCTGCCAGAATGCAAACAGCACACTATTAACACCTAATAACGAAACATAGTTTTTGCACTCTCGACTCCTCAGTTTAAACCTTTATAAGCCACATGTTTGTAAAAGAAGAGACCCACCGCACCCAGTCCGCCCGAATGAAGGAGCACTTTGTTTGGAGAGAAGAACCACCTTCTGAGGTCCTACTACTACAGGAACAGGGCTAAACGCACAGTCCAGAGTATCCTAACTAATGCTATGATATTAAATGTATTTAAAACGTAGAGTAAAGCAGGTAAAACAGCTGTGAGCTCTTCTAAAGAAGTAGGGGTCGTGTTGAGGTTGCTAACAGACAGATGGACAGTGACTGAGAGCCTCTGTCTGTCCAGCAGCGCACTGACCTTTACCACATAATAACAAACAGCTATTCGCTACACTCGAAGGATACAGAGGCTGATCTATCGGCTCCTCTATCGGCTCCTCTAACAGTCAGGCTGGAAGGTTGGCTGTCGTTAGCCTCTGTAGCTGATGTGCTAAACCCACTCGGTTCCTCTCCATGCCTGTCTGCCTACCTCCTTTTGGGCACCGGCGTGGCTCTAGCAGGGCTGTCTCCAGGCTCCTGTGCTCCACACTCCTGCACGAACAGGGTCGTGAGTCCATGCCGATCCCCCCTGAGCAGGTGTCCACTGATGACTCTTAGTCTTCTCTCTGCAGCTCTCCTGCTCTCACAGATGTGGCCGTCTGACGCCATGCTGCTTCCGCGTTTGAGGGAGCGAGGTCAGAGGCGCGCGCTGACAGAAGGGAGGATGTGAGGTAGTGAGAGCGCGCGTGCACCCTCCTCCTCCTCCACACACACATATATACATGCAGACATACATCCATCCATGCATACATACATACATACATATATCCATGCATACATACATACATATACATGCATACATACATACATATATACACGCATAGATATATACATACATATTCATGTATACACATATACACACATATATACATATACATACATGCAGACATACATACATACACACATACACATACATATATAGGTACATACATACATACATACGTACAAAGTTACATGTATACATGCATAGATATATACATACATATACATGTATACATACATACACACATACATACATATACATGTATACATATATACATATTCATGCATACATACATGCAGACATACATACATACACATACATATATACGTACATACATACACACATACATACATACGTACAAAGATACATATATACATGCATAGATATATACATACATATACATGTGTACATACATACAAACATATATACATGCATAGATATATGCATACATATACATGTATACATATATGCAGACATACATACACACATACATACATATACATGTATACATATATACATATTCATGCATACATACATGCAGACATACATA
>JBBJLS010007520.1:0-16126 GCA_037577275.1 Bryconaethiops microstoma
TGGATGGATGGATGGATGGATGGATGGATGGATGGATGGATGGATGGATGGATGGATGGATGGATGGATGGATAGGTAATTAGGTATGTATGTAAGTAGATAGATAGATAGATAGATAGATAGATAGATAGACACATACATATATAGATACATAGATACATAGACATAGAAACATACATAGATAGATAGATAGATACATAGACATAGAAACATACATAGATAGATAGATGTATGGATGTATGGATGGATGGATGGATGCAAGATGGATGCATTGATTGAAGAAAAATAGATAGATAGATAGATAGATAGATAGATAGATAGATAGATAGATAGATAGATAGATAGAAGGATAAATAGATAGATGGATGGATGGATGGATGGATGGATGGATGGATGGATGGATGGATGGATGGACGGACGGATGGACGCATGGATGGATGGATGGATGGATAGGTAGGTAGGTAGGTAGATAGATAAATAGATTCATAGATAGATAGATAGATAGATGGATAGATGGATAGATAGATTCATGGATGCATGAATGGATGGATGGATGGATGCATTGATGGACGCACTGATGGATGGGTGGATGGATAGGTAATTAGTTAGGTAGGTAGGTAGGTAGGTAGGTAGGTAGATAGATAGATAGATAGATAGATAGGTGGAGGGATAGATAGATAAATAGATAGATAGATATAGAGAGAGATAGTCAGATAGACAGATAGAAGGAAGACAGATGGATGGAAGATAGATAGATAGATAGATAGAGAGATACGGAGAAAGAGTGATAATAGACAGATAGATAATAGATTGATAGCTAGATAGATAGCTAGATCGATAGATAGATAATTAGATAGATACATAGATAAATAGGTAGGTAAATAGGTAACACTTTTACATGTGTTATTTACATCACTGTCACATTATTGGCTTAAACCAGGTTGTTGAAGGCACAGGCGCAGGTAGACATCATGATGATAAAGGTTTTATTGAAAAAATAACCAAGAAAACAAAGGTAGCACGATGGCCAACAACTAAACTTGACAAAACTACAAAGAACAAGACAGATACAGCCAAGACAAGGTCCTTCTAAGGAACATGAGATCATACCGTGCACATTCAATGCTTCTCACCCGACCACCACCCTGTGACAGATTAAATACCCTGTGACAGATTAAAATACAATAGGACCAATTGGAAGAGAGGAGCATAATTGGGGTTAATCATGCTCAGCTGAGAGACATGATTAACCCCATGACTCGATACGACCCCTGTTGGCCACAGACTAGAGGAGAGACTCCCGTCCTCCTCAGTGGCTCCCTCTGGTGGCCGCAAAGTAGAATTGTTACACATACAGTCATTACATAAGCAATTTCTTCTGGGATTCTGATTCTGATTTTCCACATTTCACAGCCCTGGGCCACCAAGTTTCACTGAACTGTTTGGCAGTATATTTTCTCTCACACACTTTAAAATAAGATATAAAGAAAACATACCTCTCAAATGTATGGTGATGTCATTTTAGGTGTGGCCTATTTTTATATGCCTGTGTAAAAGTGTGTGTAAAAATTGACGCAATGATCAGGCTCTTTTGATTAAGTCTGTAGTTCTGATATTAAGATTTAAAAATTTAAAAAGTAAAAAATTTAGAAAATTCACATTGCTTATGCTCACTACATCCGTCAGAATGAATGAACAGTAGAAAATTTACCTGGTTGTGAAGCTGGTCTGGTGTCGCTTACGAAGTCATAGAGATGCTCCTGATTTTGATTGACAGGCAACACTGCTGAGACAAAGAGCATAAACTGCACTGTGGAAACCATAAAACAAATATCTGAATAAAGACAAAGAAAGAATATCCATATAATCTGTATATAGAACCTTACAGCCAATGAGCCATTTAGGAACATTTAGTTAGGACCTTTTATATTATGTGGAGGTTTATTAGGTTCTTCACACTCACACTGTCATGGTTCTGGAGGGCACCAATGGACTCTGCACTGGCCTCATTGGCCTCTTAGGCGTGGCCTCATCTAGCCGGCATTAGGTTAATTGGTTTCTGCCGGCTAGAATTAACCTTAATTATTATCCCTTGTTCATTGGTTGTTGATGCTCCCTCCTGTATATTTAAGTTCACCCCATTTCAGTTTTCATCATGGGAGCAAACTGATCCTTCACCTTATTATTGATTCCTAAGTTCATCTCTGCCCTTCTTTGTACCCTTGCCTTGTTGACTGGCCCTCGAGCCTTTTTGTTTCCTTTGTTTTCTTTAAATAAAACCCCTGAACCATGGATGTCTGCTTTGGTGCCTCATACCTTCCTCCCCGACCTGACTCCCACGTGACACATACATCTTGTAAGTGGTTCTCTAACCCTCCTGTTACATTTGTTTCTCAAGAACGCCAATAATGTTTCTGGGTCAATTTGACCCGGGGCATGTTTAGTTATCCAAAAGTGTCAGAAACCAAAAAGTCACAATAAACATTGTTTGTATCTCATCATTATCTCCATTCCTAATCATTTCAGTCAATATTTGGTGTAATGATGTTCTTTATCTCTCACAGATCATGGTTAAATGAAGATAATCCACTTGTTTTTCAGAAAAAAAAGAATTTTTTAAACATTTTTTTTGTATGTACATACAAAAACCCATATGTGAAATGAACCTGTCAGGCCTGGAGGCAGTAACTGTGGGTGGCTGCTAGAGGCCACTGTTTTATGTTGGGGACTTTTGTGATGTCATCTGAGCACCACCGGCCAGGAGTTTGTAGATTATGAGTTGCAGCCGGCCGGGGTGCTCAGGGTAATGAGATTTGTGTTTGTATTAGTTTTTGGTTGGGGGCTTTTTGTATTTAAGTTGCTTGGGAACCGACAGTGGTTGTTGGTCCACCAGTCTCTATCTTTTTTGTCATGCTTAGAGTTTTGAGTTTCCAGCTTCTCTTTGGTTTTGAAGTCGGGCCATCATGCCTTCGTTTTGTTTGTTAAAGAATAAAGATTTATAGCAGGAATGGATGTCTGCCTGAGCGCCTGCCCTTATTCGAAGAAGTGGGAAGAACGTGACCATTTTTATTTTATATGTTGATTACCCCTATTAATCCAAGCACAAGAAGTTTCATATTGAAAAAACACTTTTAACTATGGTTCTTGCATGGTACTGCTCTAATGCCTCCTACAAGAGTGTAACAGGTTAATGCACATATGCTTTAGTAGGTGTTACCCAGTGAAGGAACTAGACAGGAAAACTGGATTGAACAAGGTTTTTCACATCAGACTGGACAGGGGACTGTATAGGATATAGAACAGAAGACTTGACGGGTGAACAAGACGAGGAGGGGTGAACAGTAGATAGGACATGGAGACACTGGACTGGCCTGGGGAGAGAACACCAGACAGGAAGGGACACGTGACATAGGGCGGTACGGCTGACTGAATACAAGATGGAACAGAAGACTGGAAATGGAGTTGGAGATTAGATGTCATGGAAGACATGACAGGGGAATGAAGAGGAATAGGGATCAGAGACACACCAGAGAGCAAAAAATGGGAAAACATTAGAGCCTGGGACTTGGGGAACCACCACCGGGACCGGAACATTGACAGGGGCATGCACAACAACAGAAACAACCACCGGACAGGGAACAACATAGAGGAAGACACAGGCACAGGGATCACCATTTCTACTGAGGATTTATTGGTGACATTGATAACACGACTAAACGGGACTGACAGAGGAATGGGGTCCAGAGGCTGGGAGTAGTTGGGTAAGAAAGTTAATGGGAGTGCCGGTTCTAGATACTATGTCAACAACTAGTGTAGATGTGAGTGAGTGTCAGGGCAGACACCAGAATAGCAAGACCCCAGATCTACCCAACATGGTCCTGCAAAATGCTGGGTGGCAAAAGAGGACAGCGAGCAAGATTTGCCATTTCGCTCGCGGCCAGGGCAGAGGTCCCGAGGCTGGAAACCTCCATAGCAGTCCTTCTACAGTACTTTTTACTGCAATGCTAATGGCTAGCGTCCATGGAAGCCTGGTCCACAGGACCTAAGGCCTCAGCCATGGGTCTGTTCCCAGCCTCCTCAGACTCGCAGCACTGCAGTGTTTCAGGTGCTGGTTCCTTTCCAATCAGGACAGCTGCAAGTACATCTACCAACCATTCATCTCTAACTTCAAAGAGCACCATAACCTGACTGAGTAGATTTTGGCAGCTTTGTGGAGCAGTTTCTCTCCCCAGTCTGGACCAGTTACCCACCTCATAAACATAAAACCCGGGCTGGCCGTGTCTGTTCTGAGTACAGCCGGTCAATCTGTAAGATGACGTGGGTAACGGAGGATGAGAAGGGGATGCAAATGCAAAAACATGGACTTTGAAGTGAAAGGTAAAGTGAAAGTGATCGTTCTGTCATATGCGAACACCACAGAACACAGTGTTTACAGCACAAAATTCTTCCTCTGCGTTTCACCATTTAACTCATTAAACCCGTTTAACCCATTCAGTGTGTGGGGACAGCACCTTGCTCAAGGGTACCTCAGTGGTGCCACTAGCAATCTTGGAATTCAAACTCAACTTTCTGATTGCAGGGCGAACTCCCTAACCACTAACCCACCAGCTGCCCCAGCTGCTGACATTTTTAGTTGAAATGAGAATGGGAATATAAAGAGAAGAAGTAGACACAGGACCAGGATGACCAGGACATGAGATAGGGTTGACCGACAAAACACAAGTGTAAACACAGGGGAATCTATACATTGGAATTATGGAATTAATTATTTACTTTGGAATTATGATACACTACTTAAAAGCTACAAAATGGAAATGCTCAAGGACTACAAAAGTAAAACTGCAGTAAAACTGTACATTAATAGTGAACTCACTGGGATGTGCGGCTGGTGAGGCCTCATTGATGGAATCATAAATGACCTCCTGATCTTCACCTGATTTCTTGCACGCTGCCAAGACAGAGAGCGACAATTACACTAAGTAGACAGTGGTTGATTTGCCAGAAATCCCTTTTAAAAACAGTATTTAGAACAGGAACAGCCCTCACCGTTCCTTTTGGAGAAACATCTCCATAAGATCAGAACCAGCAGCTCAGCTCCAGCTCCCTGAGACGATGACCAGGACTTTCCACAGAGCTGGAAATGAGAAGACAAAATCAGCAGACAGGCCATCTTCATACAGAAGGCCTAGGTTAGTCTGACCATTGGACTGGAGATAAAAACTAGTCAACAGGGTATTTGATGCCTCCAGGAGTTGACAAAATGCCTTCCAGAACCACCTGGAGACCTTGGTTTCTCACATACATTTTGACCCTCTGAAAACATTTCACCCTCTGACTCTTTCTTCCCCATATTTGGCTTATCATGACTCCTACCAAGACCTACCAGCCCCAACAGCTTTATAATTCCAGGTCTTAGTTTCAGTTCCAGGGAACTTACCTTTTGCATCAGGTCTGACTTTACCTACTGCAGTAGATTTGATGAGGCCTGCTGAAGTAGGTGTGGTGGTACATGTTGCAGTAGACGTGGTGGTAGGTGTTGCAGTATATGCAGTGGTACCTGAAGTTGGAGAGAATGTTTTTGATGTGGTAAGAAAGTGTAATTAATTATTAATCCATGTACATATTTCTGCATTCTTTAAACACATTTAAAAATTCTGTATTATAACACTATTACTACTCATAATGAAACCGTTAATTGCTATTGCATTACAGAGTTTTCACAGTTTTTCATTGATCTGGAATCATCAGAAGTCGGCCAAACTGCCTATTACAGAATTTCAGTTGTCTGTAATTGTAACTTTGGATGCTCCTCAGCATCATGGCTGTGGAAAAAAACTGTTTTTGTTTTTTCTTAAGATCGTTACTCGTAATGCGCTCTTTGCTGTTTGTTTAATGTGCATGGTTGCAGTGTGTAGAGGGTTGTGGTCACACCACACAGGCAGCTAATATACACCACATGGCCAAAAGTATGTGGACACCACCTGACCATCACACCTGTATGAGCTTATGGGACGGCTCATTCTAAAGTGATAGGCATCAATATGGAGTTGGACTCCTGGCGCAGCTAGAACAGCCTCTGCTCATTTGGGATGCCTTTCCACAAGAATTTGGAATGTGTCTGTGGGAATTTGTACCCATTCAAGCTCGAAAGGGAAGTTCAGAAACTTAAAACTACAGAAATCACAAAGCCTTTCCGAGAGGGACTCGAGAGAAAGCGAGAGTGATGGATACTGTTTACTGTCATCTATGACACTTTAACCACAAAGACTCCAGCATGAGAACAACTTCAGTTAAAAAAGGTGATTCATAGGTGCTACTGAGGTCAGCTAGTCATGGGGGAAGAGGCCCTCTGCTTCTTTCTGCTGGCTGAAGAGGTGGCTGGCAGTCTTGTGCCTCCCTCTGCTGGTCAAAATGGGTATAACAGCCAGCCCCGTCTAAAACTGGAACTTCACACTCAAGTCAAAGTCAAAGTCAAAGTGAACTTTCCTTCCTGGATCCCTTGGTGCTGCTCTGCTCTCCTTGTAACAGCCCATGAGAGATTGACTGGGCTGTTTACTGGAGGAGACGGAGAACCAGAAAGGGGATACCACTCTTACTCCCCCAAATACAACGCCTCATTCTCTAGAATCAGTCAATTCTGCACACCCGATTGCTCAAATCATTGCTCTTATAGGTCATATACTCATCTTCAACCATCAGACATTGCTAGAATTTGGTTAATATTGCAGTCACAGTCAGTAGAAGCTGGTGAGTTAACCCTAGCCCTTAACTAAACTCTTTACACAAGAGATCAATGTAAGTTATGGAAAATCAGCAAACCGACAGCAATTCTTTGCTCAGAACGAAGACTTTATTTTCCTCTGCAGAAGGAGAGACCGTTCATTCCGGGGCAGTGCCAGTCTGAAGGATTCTCTGGGAATCTAATCCTTCGCAGAGGACTTTTATACCTTTAAAAGACCATCCGCCTTATCTTCAGGGCAGAAACCATGGCGCCTCCCTTGCAGAACTTATGTTATGGCTTTTCATAGTAAGGCAAGCGCTTTCTGGTCTGAACAAAACACCTTATCTGAAAACCTTTAGCTCAAAAACAAAATAACAACCTTGATTCAGTCGTGCCTTAAACAGCTCCGGCCTGGTCTTACAACCTTAATCATCAGTCAGTAGAGTCACATTAATATGGTATTTAAAGAAAGAAGCATCAACTGCATATGAATCACCAACTAAATATACTGATTTCTCTTAGAATATACAGATTTTCGCTTACAGGTCCTTCCATATATCTCTCTACTCTTCATTCCACATGAAACAACAACCCAGGGTCCAGGGAGTAAACCTACCAGGGTGTGCAGTCTATTCCTCAACAAGCAATGAACTAACAATAGGTGCATTTACCACGACCTAAGGGATGATGGAGAATTCTGCAGGTGAATTAGGGAATTTTGGACAATTTGGTTCCCTGTTCATTACTACCGCAGTCCAGCATGCTCGTCCCATTTTAGTACATTATTATTTGAATGATTATTTTATGTTACAGTGTTAATAAAATTGTAATGTTGCCCTGGCCCCTGAAAACACGATGTCCTCAGAATCCTTCTTTACCTTGTTTGTCTCATCATAACTTACACCAACACTTCTTAACCCCAGTGGTTTCATAATTCCAGATCTTAGTTTCAGGTCCAGGAAACTCACCTTTTCCCTCAGCGTCATCTGCTGCAGTAGAAGTAGTGGTTTGTGCAGTAGTAGATGTTTTGGTTCCTACAGTAGATGGAGGAAGTAAGAAAGACCATAAAATGGGTAAGAAAGTGTTATTCATTATAAATATGTTTCTGCATTATTTCATGACATTTTTAAATACCGTATAATAATAGTGTTGCTATTATTGTTAAGACTGATTATGATTGCATTATGGAGTTGGCTTTAATTGGTCTGGAACCATCAGAAGTCAGTCACACTGCCCTCCAAGTCATTTCAGTTGGTCATTATTACTGTCGAAACAAAATAAAATAAACTGTTTTGTTTTTGTTAAGAGCACCACTTGCCGCTGCGTTCTGTGTGTGTTTGCAGTGTGTAGAGGTTTGTGATTGGCCACACTGGGACACAATATACTGACATTCACTGTAGTGTGTGGACACCACCATCACGCTTATGGGATGCCTCATTCTAAAACCATGGTCATCAATATGAAGCGCGAACAGCGTGAAATTCCTCCCCCTTATTAAACATAATTAACCCATTTAGCCCATTTAACCCATTACATCCCCCAGCACTCAGTACAGGGTAGAAATTTCACAAAGTGAAAGAAAGGTGGCACTGAGCTCTTCAGTGCATGTTCTACTGCCACTGTTTGTCTGTGGAGACTTCAGGACTGTCTGCTTGATTTTTATACACCTGTCAGCAACGGGCACGGCTTAAACAGCTGAACCCATTAAGAGTGTCCACATACCTTTGGCCATTATTTCCAGATAACAGTTCAGTTTAATTACGAATGTAATCAATTATGTCTTCGAATTTTACCGTCTAATAACTGTAATTCAAAAAATGTAACAAATTACATTTTTGCTAGAATTAGAGTTGATAATGAATAATTTAGCGTCCTGCTTTCGGCTGGTGTACACATTCGCCCCTGAGTGGCCACTGCTGACGGACTCCTCTCTTTATTTCCACACTCTGAAAAGAAAGAGTGGAAAACTACACCCCGACTGTTCAGGGCTTCCAGAATTCCCCAAACCACTCCTGCTTTAAAGCAGAGGTGCTGGGATGAGGTTTCAGAACTGAAACATGAACTATAATCCCACCCCCCAGACACAACCAACACACTCCTCCTCTCAACTTGCACAATTGTGTTTATTGCTGTTCTGCACTTTTTGCACACACAACTCCCTGCTGTTAGAATACAGTACCGGTAAAAACACTGTATTCATTCAGGCTCGGACTGAGGCTGCTGCTGGCTGCACTAACTGTTGTCTGGTTGTTTTGTTGCTCTTGTGATTTCTTTGCACTCTTTTTCGTCCTGTCTGCACTTGTGGTCTTGTGGTGTTTCTGTTAGTGTTCTTGTGTTGCTCCAAGTTCCTGAAGGCACGTTATTTCATTTCACTGTGTGTGTAGGTGGTTAAAATGACACTAAACCTACTTGACTTGAGTCATTCACATTTTCCTCGTAAGGACATTTATTATGGCCTTTTTAAGCAAATCTGTCTAAAGGGTGCTGATAATTCTGGAGGCCAACATTTTTTTGGTTACATAGAGAGAAAATACACTGTAATTAACAAACTTTCACACTTACGGCGTTTTGGTGTCACGGTGAGCTCCACCGTAGGTCCACCACAGTAGTATCTACCAGCGTCCGACTGGGAGACTTTAAATATAGTCAGCATTAGTTTAGCTCCTGAGCCGTAACGTCTGTCTGGATCTGGAACGTGTTTGGTCGTCTCTCCGTTATGAGTGGTCAGAATGTTCACTTTCTCTCCGCTGACGTCTCTGCTCCAGGTCACTTTACCTGCAGTTAGTTCACCACAATAAAGAGTGGCAACGTTGCCCTCTTTCAGACTCACATGCAGAATCTCTGCTGGGAAGAACACAGAGGAGAAGACACAGTAGATACTGTTAAAGGTTTCATGTGTGTGTGTGAACTGATTTGTGTAGTGCACACGAACACAAGTCTTCATTCGTCTTCAGTACCACTGAACGTTCCCTCTGGCAGCACCAGGCTACTGATATCCTACTCTTATTTTTGTTTGAATGCAGTTTCACACAGCGGTAGCAGCTCATCTGCAGACGTTGCACAGTAAAACGTATTAGTCAGTGAAAAATAAATGGCATGACTTGGTTGTAAAGCACCAGTAAGAGAGAAACTGGTCTCTTTCTGTTCACAATGTAAAGTCATTTAAACCACAAGTGTACAAACCAGAACCCCACTGACAAAACTAAACCTCTCTTAGTTTTTTTCTTATATTGTTTTTCAACATTATTCTTGTCCTGAATGTGAACTTTGGACACAGTTTATATGTGTTTGTTATGTTTGTAATTTGAGCCATAAATAACAATTTAGGCAGCCGGTGGCCTTGTGGTTAGAGAGTTGGCCCGTGATCCGAAGGTCATAGGTTTAATTCCCAGGACTGCCAATGGCATCACTGAGGTTACCTTGAGCAAAGGGCAAAATACCGTCCCCACACACTGCTGCCCTGGCGCCCCCGGTTAAATATGTTAAATGGGTTAAATGAGTTAAATGGGTTAAACGTGTTAAATGGGTTAAATGGGTTAAATGGGTAAAATGAGTTCAATGGGTTCAATGGGTTAGAGTTCAATGGGTTAAATGGGTTAAATGAGTTAAATGAATTAAATGGGTTAAACTATTTAAATGGAGTAGTTTGGTTAAATGGGTTAAATGTGTTAAATGGTTTAAAACGTTAAATAGATTAAATGCAGAGAATTTCTCACTGTTCACACTGTGGTGTGTTTACACGTGACTATAACAGCCACTTTACTTTATAAAGGTCTTTTACCCTTTGGATTATCTTCTGTTTCTGTTGTATCTAGAACACTTTGTTAGTGTTTGTATTCTGTTTCTTAGGTGTTAATAAAATATTTGGGATTTTGCACCTACATTCAGCCTCCAACCATTCTTTACACTTCACATGTCTTTGACATCTGTTTGTGGATTAATGCTAGGAGCTCCAGGTTCCTCCCACAGTCCAAAGACATGCATGTCAGGTGGAGTGGAGATGCTAAATTGCCCTCCAGTGTGAGTGTGTGTGTGTGGGAGTGTGTTTGTCTTGGACTGGTCATTTGTCCAGGGATAGCCTCCAGCACCACCACCCATTCAGCCCTGGTGAACGACGAGCAGTTCAGAGAATGGATGGATGCTATGTTGCGTTCAAGTTCACTCTGTCTCTGTATTGCTGTGAAATAGTTCAATTTGCCCCAAGTGCAACAACCATCTAAAATTTCATCTAATAATCTAAAGTGCATTCATTCGTTTATTTTCAGGAACCGCTTAATCCTGCGAGGGAGGGACTCACTGTGGGCGGGGCACCAGCCCACCGCAGAAAATCTTAAGTTTAAAAACAAAATGTTGTTAAGGTGATAGCTCATTATTTGATGTTTTTGCCGATACTCTTAAAATTATGAGCTGAAATTTAAACCTGTTGAATTCAGCTGTGCCTTATAGTCCCTGTCGGAAGAATAGATCTTATACACTGAAAATCCATTGTTACGGGTCTTGCCAACTTATGTTCAAAATTTGAGCTCAAAAGAATAAAAAAAGAATGTTCTATAAGGTTTTTAGTGCAAGCAGTACCATTTTGAGCAAGCACAGACGCCATTTTGTTTGGAGAAATCCTTATTTTTATAAAGGAATTATAAAACAATGACCGCTTCAACACTGCTTCTCTCCCATTCCTTCAATCCGAAGCTGTTTGAATTCCGCACCAGAAGGATAGCACCCCTCCTCCCAATCCAGACATGTCCGCATGAACACAGAGCGAAAACAGACAGAAATTCTCGACAAAACACAATAAAACAACGCCAAAGCAGTTTTATCACAACACAGCCAGCTTATAGACACTATTAGCGCAGTGTCATAATTCCCAAACACTTACTATTCGAATAAAAACAAGCGCTCGGCCTGTCCCGAGTGCGTCTCTCCGATTTTCCACTGGAAATTCTTATTTGTTGGCCAAATATCCCCACCAAATGTCTTCAAATGTCTTCAAATATCCTGGATTTTTTCTGCTGTGTGCATTTCTTTTCAGCGTAAAAAATCCATATAAATCGACCGTGCGCACGGGGCGACGTGAGCGCCTCGACTGATCTGGAAGCGGCTATTTCTGAAATTTTAGACTTTCGCAGGGGTTGATCCTACACACCCACATTTCATTCTTTAGCTATGAGGATTGGTTACAATTCCCTAAATGCAAATGACTCCTGTCTGGGCTATGGACAGAGCGATTGTGCATCAAAGCCGGACGCGGCGGGAGAGAGGGGACTTTAGTTTCGGGGCTGTCTCCGCCCCTGAGACGCCTGAGTATGGGCTCATTCTAATCCTAATCGCCTCCGGTATAGGATAGAGCACAGAAACAATTAATATAATACACCAATCACGATATAAACACATATGTCTAACTTTTGTTCCGTATACGGCACGGGGAACCCTAGTGGCCGTGCAACAGGTTTTAAGGTTCTTTTGCAAGATAATACTACCAGAACTAAACAGCATTGCAATGGTGCTCTAAGCCTAACCCTAACAAGACATTGGAGAGTATGTGTGGGCACATAGTCAAATCCAAATTTGTCAAGTCATTTTTACTTACCACCACATACTGCTAGAATTTGTTAAATAGAGTTTAAGGTACATAGACAAATGTCAAAGCACATATATGAAGTCCTCTGCAACTCGCCTGTCACCTGAAAATGATTTGTTGTGAAAATGTTGCTTATCTTGTAGTAACCAGTAAGTTTAACTAGTAATGTAGTTTGCTAGCCAGCGAAAGTAAATGCTTTGAATGGCTTCCAGTTATGACTTTCTGCTTTAACTTGCTGTATGTGGATGGGTTATTCATTTTATCCTCCAGTGACATAAAAATAATGTAATGCAGCCTGATTATCAAGTGGCAGGTGATTTTTCTGTTGGACTTTTTTAGTCCAACCAATTAAGTTGTCCCCAGTTCCACCCATTAGCTAGGGACCCTCCCCCCGCCCCCTTCACACAATACCATCAATGCTGGAAGGGTTATGAACAATTTCTTCCTCTGACTCACATTAAGCATCTTCTCAAACTGCTACTAATGCAACCCAGAGAGAGCACAGCCAGTGGATTCAAGGCAGTGAATAGCGGTGGCACCACTGGGGACTGAACTTCTGATCTTGTGATGATAGGGCTGATGCTTAGACTGTTGTGCCAACATTAACAGTAGACTTTGAGGAGAAAAATAAAATGAAGGAAAAACATAGAATACATGTTTCATCATAACAGTGTGCGCATGATTCATGCTAACAGTGTGCGCGCCTTTAATTACACATGCACAGGTGTTTCTGGGGAGAGAGGTTTATTACAGTAAGTTGCATGCTCCGGGTTGGTCCCTCAGCACTGATGTGAGTAAAATAAACACTGGACCTCCAAGGTGCCTCTTCAATTGCAAATAAATAATGGTGGGGTATCTCACACTCTGGTAGTCGATGAATCAGCCGGGTGTCCCTCACTCGCCGCCTGCTGAACCATGGATCCTACATTACTGCAGGCAACAGGCAAATTGATATTAAATATCTGTTTGCCAAAGCGTTCTCTCGGGAGTCAAGCTCATACAAATGGAAATACTGTGCACTCACAAGGAAAGAGAGAAAGATGAGTAAAGGGTGCCAAGTGCTGTGTGGCGTTGTCCATGTGAAGATGTATTTGAAAATACTGTGTTAATTTCTATATGTTACTGATAAAATTCCAAAGAGTCTTTTAACTCTAAAATGCTATCAGACTGCCTTAAAAATGTGACTCTATAGAACTCTAAATAATAATTTCATAGAGTGTAAGACAGAGATTATGGCTGTGTTAACTATTAACTTTATGCCAACACAAATTTCAAATCCACCTAGTCTTAAAATACATGGCAAACGAAGAAGAAGACTGTTGTTTTCTTGACAAAAGGGGGCGGCATGAAATGCGGAATGAGGGGGTGCCAATAATTATGACGAATGTTTTACAGAATAAGATTTTGTGCTCATCTGTAACCTTTTTTTCTTAGACTTTTTTGAGCCTGGCTTTATTTTTTATTTTTTTCCAAAACAGGAATTCAGGGTACATCACTGTGGTAGATGGCCAGGCTTGGAGTTTTTCAGAAATTAGAGCTGGAAACTCCTAAACCACGATCATTACATCTTAATTATAATGTGTGTCTCGTTAAAAGTGAATTTGGTGCAATATCTGTGCACATTAATGCATTTGAGCCAGTCGAGTGTGTTGTGAGATCCTATTTGTCAGAAAGCCAGTATTACTGACTGTATTTACTCCACAAATTCTTTCATAGTCTTGAAATCTGTGCCATTTCACATAATACAAAAGTAAAAACAAAGAAGTTGTCCCCCTTCCATAGTTGTCCCCAAACCTTTTACTGATATTGAATACGTGTCAGGCAATATCACATCTTCTCTTTTATGCTGTGCTGCATCTGTAATTAGCATGCTTTCAGAAACTTGTTAATAATCAGCATCCTGGATGTGCAATTCTCATGTACCCACACATCCGGCTGCGTTAGTGAATGAAATTCATCTGCTAAAGCTTGAACTCTGTTTTCATGCCGTTTTCACATCAGAAGTGAGGTAGCGCATACAAATTTTTGCCACTCCACAACACTTATTATTTCACACTAACAAAGCAAAGAACGTTTTCTGTGCACATTTGTCTTTCCCAGGTGGCATTAATATAACCTGTAAATGCAAGGTGCAAAATATGGGAGGGTTTCAGGGGGTCTGAGACCCCATGACTGGCACTTGAGAGCAGGTAAATTGTGGTGGGTCTTTGGAAAAATCTTTAAAAATTTATTTGTCATTTACAGTTGTCAAAAAAATACATTTTTAAAAGTCCAAATAGCAAAAAAATAATTAAAACAACACAGAACTTGAGTTAAAAATGTTCAGCCCGGGTGAAAATTTTGACTGGTGAAAATCTTTTAACATGACATAAAATGTTTTAACATGACCCAAGCTTCACCTCTGCAAGAGACGTAATGGGTGGGTCAGCAGACATATCACACAAACAAACCTCTGCACAGTCACTGCATTGTCCATAAATGCTTTCAAAAGCAAATCCTTTTCCAAGGAAGTAGGTTCCTTCAGGGTAGAGTCTGGATATTAAGTCCATACTGTGTAACACAGGCATGAGTTAGGTGCACCTACTTTGCGCCTCTTTTATCGGAACAGCCACCAAATGTGTAAAATTGTAGGTAACACTTTCAACAGTCTTCATGCATTTGTATCACACACACTACCGTGACACTACCATGCTGTTTTCACTGCTGTGTTGAGAACGATCCAGCACCCAAATAATACTCGTTAATCATGTGTCCTATGGTGGTCTTTTTCTATTGATGGAAAGGGTACAGGGGGCTGATAAATTGTGCAGCAACAGATGGGCAACAGTAAGTGTTTTTGCAAATGTTCGCCTATACGGTAGGTGCTTCTGCTTAAATGGCCAATGAGTGTATAAAACTGTGCAAATTAGGCACCTATGCAAATTATCTGAGGTCATTTTTATCTTTCTGCTAGCAAAAACACAGGTTAATTTATTTATTCATTTTCTGTAAACGCTTAATCCTTACTTGGGTTGCGGGTACCCGGAGCCTATCCTGGGGTCTACGGGTGCGAGGCAAGGACTCACATTGGGTGGGGCGCCAGCCCACCATGGGGCACCATTCAGTCACCCACTCACACCATTCAGTCACCCACTCACACCTATGGTCAATATAGAATCCCCAGGTCATCTGACGTGCATGTCTTTGGACTGTGGGAGAAACCGGAGACCCCGGAGAAAATCAACACAAGTTAATATTAGAATAAATGCAAATAAACTAGAAAGCAGTAATAAAAATCAATATTTTTTTAAGTATCTGATATTTTGTGAGCTGGTTAGAAAGACACAGGTTTGATTCCTACTTTATGTTTCTACTTTTCTGATTTCTGTTTTATGCTCCAATTGTGTGGATTTATGAAATTCCTTAAACAACACACCTCATTTTTTCTAATGAAGTAAAAAGAGCCAACCAAGGTGGTTGCAACATGTAATACTGGGCTTCCGTGAAGAGAGAGGTCTGGAAATGGTTAAGCGAACACTTTGCAATGCATGAAACCACTATTTACTCCATTAATGTTATTTGTGTTTATTGTAATATTCGTGTTTTATCACTAACGCTACTGTTAAGTTGTAGACAGCTTTTCAGTTAAAATTTCTGTGGTGCCAAAGACTTTTGCACAATACTGTACATACAAGGCAGGTGTTTCTATTAAACTATCAGGTGTACTGCTTGACAAGATGAGGCCATACAGTATTTGTTGCTTCACATTTTTTACCCACAATTTGAAAATGTGCATAAATGTGTGTGTGTGTGTGTGTGTGTGTGTGTGTATATATATGTACATATAT
>JBBJLS010007550.1:0-16122 GCA_037577275.1 Bryconaethiops microstoma
CTTGGTGAATGGGTTAAATGCAGAGGAAGAATTTTGTGCTGTTCACACTGTGTGCTGTGGTGTGTTCATATATGACAGAATGGTCATTTTCACTATTCACACAACATGCTCTTAACATTACTATTTTAACTGTTGCAGTTGTGAAATAATGGAAGGGTTTTGTGTAGTTTAATATTTCCATGGTATAATAAATAATTTACATGTATTGTTTTTACATTATTTTATTATTATTTTTTCAAGTGTGATCAATAGTGTATAAAACAATAGTGGCATGCACTTTTTACACAGACACACTCCCACAAAGCAATAACCAGAAAAAAAATGAGGCGGTCTCTTTTTTCTTCCCTGGCTGTATGTATGTAACCCCTATTAAAACAGGACCACTAACACTTACTATGTGTAGCAAGGGTGTAGTAGCATATTGCCACCACAAGGGGGTATGCATCTACTAAACCAGGGGTCGGCAACCCGCGGCTCTGGAGCCGCATGCGGCTCTTTCATCCTTATGCTGCGGCTCCCTGTGGCTTTGGAAAAGAAATAATAATTTAACACTAGAACGGCTGAAAACTGGCTGTACCTACAACGGCTGCGTGCATCAATTGACGCAGTGCCCAGTTTCGCACTAGACTCTTCCTGATACGAAGCTGCTGCAGTGTTCAGGCGTTTAGTCCTGCAGACACAGCAAGAGTCCAGTGGACTTTAGACCCAGAGCCCGTCGTACAGAGCCAGTCACCCAATCAGAACCAGAATCAAAACTAGAGTCAGAATCAGAACTAGAACCAGAATGGCGTTTACTGGCCCAGTATGTGAGCGACACATACAAGGAATGTGATTCCGGTTGATGGCGTCTCTCAAGCACACCAGTATAAAACAACAGCAGTATGTAAAGATACGTGTGTACATGTGCCTACACCACACCCACGTGTCTCTTAGGCCTCGTCCACACGGACGTGTGTATCTGGCGTTTTTCAGGTGTTCGTGGTGCCAGGTGAGCGCGGACGGTTTTTCTGCTCATTGGAGCAAATCGAAGCCACACGGGGTTCGGGTGGCGTCAAAAAAACGTTTTCTTGGCGTCAATTTCTGCCGAAATTCTGACGAACGCAAAGAAAACGCCACTATTGCGTTTACATGACGTTCGGTTGACGTTCTGGAGGACCGAATATGTCCCATGATTCAAGTGTTCTGGGACCGGGACAAATATTTGTTGAGTGTCGTGTAATGTGCTCTGGTACCAGTCGCAGCAGAATCAAAAGTAGAAACTGACATTACTGACATGCGAGAGTAGTTAAAAGAACCTCTGCAGAAATCTTCATGTCTCCACAAAAGCACAAAAACGTCCCTTTGACCTGACGGTGTGCAGTAAGAGGGTGAACCCAATATCGGCGACGTATCAGTAGGATGTTTAAAACAATAATGTCGATTGTACGTTTTAACAAAGAATAAAACTTTTTCAATGTAGAACTACAATGTTTTCGATGTAGAACTACAAATCAAGATGTCCAACATGTAAACAATCTGGAGAGAATAAGTACTGACCCCACAGGTGAATAAACGGAACTACACTTTGGGCTGCAGGCTGGGTTAAACAGCGTCAGACGAACTGCAGTGTAGCGCCGCACTGAAGTCAATCAAGCGCAGATACAAAACGCAACAAAAACGACTATGGAGTTCAGAGCGCGTTCATTTATCCAAGATTCAAACGTCCGTTCTTGACGAGGCCTAACAGAGCATGCTGCTGCTCCAATAGGACATTAGACGCCATTCTGAGCCTGAGTCTGATGAAATTACGTCAGTTGACACTGTCATCCGTTCTTTTTTTTATTTTAGTTCGAAATTTGAAGATTATTGTGATCTTGTAACATTAAAATACAATTTTTACAGAGTTCTAAATGTTCAAAATGTTTTCTTTAAATAAATAACATTTCATAAACAACACACTAGGCTAGTCTTTATACACAGCATAAAAGTAAAAAACAATATATGCAGCGTTCTCTTCATTTTAGATGTCAAAAAGGATTTGCGGCTCTTTGAGTGTTAAAGGTTGCCGACCCCTGGGCTAAACTCATAGTCTTCAGAGCTCTGACTTAACAAGCTGCGGTTCGACGGAACAATTATTGAATCCCAGCTGTGAGCAAGTGAGAAACCGTTATATGAGAGTAACTATTTGGAATCCCGATTGTTTTTTTTTTTTTTACGACTGAATAGAAATCTGGAGGATTTTGTGATGGCGAGCCTAGCCCAATGAGACTGAGGTCGACCGTGGAAGCGGTGTGGCCGACCGTGGGATCTGTTCCCAGAAGACGTTTGGCTTGTGGATCCATTTATCCGCCCCCCCCTCCCCCCTAATGGCTAATGGCTGCAGGCACCAAACTCTTGAAATTTGGATGTCCAAATTACCATGACTTCCAAATGCACTGAAAAAAATCAGTGCTTTAAATTTATTTGAATTAAATGTGCACATGAACTATATATTACATCAACAACAACTATTGTTAAACAAAATGAATGAAAGAACCAAGTCTAAATAGGTCCAGGTCTAAGTCAAGTCCCAATCCGAATCCAAAGAGATTTGAGTCTCTGTAGAACCAATGTACACAAGTAAATAGAGTCAGTTCAAAACATTTACCTTAGTGTGAGAGCTATCAGGATGCCAAAGACAGCTTTGTAATAGGGAGAAGTATAATTTTGTCATAGTACTAGAAAATGGATGTATAATGTTACTATATACTATTATAGGCTATTGTACTGTCCATAGACTATTATTCAAGGACTATTGTCCCAAAAAACAAGCACTGTCTGCATAAGCAACTAGAAAACCTTTTCCTTGTGTGTTCCTATACGAGAATGTAATTTTAAGACTATAAAAACGAAGTACATGAATAATCTATAAATATAAATAATATATAAAGTATACAATATACTTGTTTCCTAAAGTGAATATAAAAGCTTAACACTTCTAAAAGGTGTTTCTTACCTGTTTCTGAGTGCGAAGTCTGTATGTGTCTCCTGCAATCTCTGTTCTGTTTAATAACTGAACTCACTGCTTCTCCAAATTTGTATACGGTATTTGTATTACGTTTCTTTTCGATGCTCATTCACATGAAGGTCCAGTGAACAAATGCAAATAAATAAAAATCCCCGGAAACAGGAAGCTTGATATTCAAATGAGAGGAACTTTTCTAAAGATACAGCATCCAAAGTATACTCATTATAACTAAAATACATCTGTAGCTTAAAAAAGGCACTACTGAAATGAAAACACTCAATTTACATTTTCCCTGTAGTAATTATATTGTATGCTGAACGCATTAAGGCAAAAGTAAAGAATAAATGAAAATACAAAAGAGAATTCAGAATGATGAAACGTGAGCTTAAAAGGGGCAGATGCTCTATTTTGCTCATCACATTTCCCTAAATCATATGTGTTAAGTAGGGGTGTGTGAATCTGATATTCAGTATTGGTATCGAGCTGGTATGAGCTCAAATCATTGGATGGAATATTGGAAAAGGCCTGAATGATTACATAATTCTTAACTTAACTTTGCACATCACTATACGGGTGTGGAAACTGGATTTTTATAACTTACATAGCGCTCTCCAGAGGAAGTAGTGAGCCATTTTGGATTCAAAGTGTATCCAGACAAACATGTTTTAACAGCTTAGATGTTTAAAAGAGGGTAAAAGATGGTATAAGCAGATACTTGAGGTTGCAGTACAAGTATCGGAAAAAGTGAAAAAGTGATATTATGCCACCTCTACGGTTAAGCCAAATTATGGTCATAAGCAGTTCTATGACAGTAAAATGATGCAGTTTCGGGCGTAAATCAGACACATTGTGCACAAGAGCCTGAATGCACAGTCTATGGGCTGATTGTTTGGTGAAATGCAAAATGCATCTTTCAGGAGGAGGGCTGGATCGAGATATTACACATGTGCTCCCCACTTGATTAACCGAAGCCAGACAGTTTTATGCTGCTTTCCTCTGCCAGGTGCATGTTTGTGTAGCAGTTGATAGTGAAAATTTCACCAAAACGTTCTCACTTTTATTGTTTTATGTCGATTTTTCTATGGATGTTTTGTTATACAATGGTTGTGATCTCCTGCCTGTGTGTGTGTGTGTGTGAGCGGTGACGGTCAAAGCCTTCTCGGCACGATTTATAATAAAAACGCTAACAAAATACGTTGGGAGTGCACTTTGGATGTGAACTGATCTGTCTTTTAGGGCTTACATGAGATTTGTGCCGAGTTAGTTTTGATAATCTTACATTTTTCTCATATATAGCATTAAGCGTACTTGCATATTAGGAAGCTATCGATATGAAAAGAATTTGGCGCCGCTTCTCGCTCATGATGTAAATTTCGCTCTGTTATCAGGGGAGCAGGTGTGTGAGAAGCTCGGCACACACAGCTCATATTTGTCTATATGTTACAGGTATGGAGAAGTTTTTGTTTAAATACCGTTAAATTATTGGAAATGAGATTTGTGATGATATTCATTATATATATAATTTTTAATTTTTTTTCTTATATAAATCCATATTTGGGTAAATACTTATTATTAGTTGTATGAGTTTCAATTAAGTAAACTGCGGGTTTATTTCTTTGTTTTAGTGGTCATTTGACCAGGTTGCGGGTTTTTTTGTGTGTGTGTTACATTAAAGTGCAAAAAAAGCCTTTCCGGCATGACCGGAGGGGAGCAGGCATGTGAGAAGCTCGGCACACACAGTTCATATTTGTCTGTTTGTTACAGCAATAAAAAAGGGTCAGATATTTAGTCCCGTGTCCAGCGTCATCCATAACGCAACACAATGCAGAGAGAGCAGAACGGTGTGATATGTATAATGGATTATGCCTCACTGCATAGCCGGCACATAGAGAGAGGCGGTCTGGCCTGACGCTGCGCACCTGTAGGCAATCCCAGGGCTCACTGTAGATGAGACACCGAATGGTCTGTGCCTGCATTTAGTTCAAATGTATTTGTGTGACATAAAATTGTGAGTTAAGTGAATATCAAATAGGAAGCATAAGTCTAGGAAGTTTGAGATGGATAAACTCTAGTGTCCTAAAGGTATCAAAAGGTTATGACATAAGGTGCCCTAAATTTGTAAACTGAACTTAAATTTTACAGAATAAAGGTAGGCATTCGAAATGTATGCAGCAGTTTATTTGAGCAAGCTTAGAATAAAAGCACAGTGACCTACAAGTCACATTTCAAATACAGAAATAGAAACATCAACAGTTAAACTATGAAATACTAAAAACGGCATTACCTGATTTTCCTTATCTTATACAGCATAAAATAGGGTTTTAATAAGGGTTTATGTTCTTTGAAACATATCACAGGTATTCTTAAGATTGAGATGTAGAATACAGAATTAGAATGCACACATAAAGATTTACAGTAATAAACAAATAAAGGAAAAGACATTTGAATGAGAGCACATACAGTGATGCCTGAAATTTTGCATAAATATGACCTGAAACAACATCAGATTTTCTCAAAGTAGATAAAGAGAACTCAGTTAAATAAATGAGACAAAAATATTTCATTTGGTCATTTATTTATTAAGGAAAATGATCCAATATGATATATCTGTCAGTGGCAAAAGTATGTGAACCTTTCAATTCAGTATCTGGTGTGATCCCCTTTTGCAGCAATAACTGCACCTAAACGTTTCTGGTAACTGTTGATCAATCCTGCAAATCGGCTCAGCGGAATTTTAGTCCATTCCTCCTTACAGAATAACTTCAGCTCTGGGATGTTGGTGGGTTTCTTCGCATGAACTGCTCGCTTCAGGTCCTTTCACAACATCTCAATTGAATTAAGGTCAGGACTTTGACTAGGCCATTCCAAAACATCAACTTTATTCTTCCTTAACCATTCTTTGGTAGAATGACTTGTGTGCTTAGGATCGTTGTCTTGCTGCATGACCCACTTTTTTTTGAGATTCAGTTCATGGACAGATATCCTGATATTTTCCTTTAGTATTTACTGGTTTAATTTGGAATTCATTGTTCCATCAATAATGGCAAGCTGTCCTGACCCAGATGCAGCAAAACAGGCCCAAACCATGACACTACCACCACCATGTTTCACAGACGGCATAAGGCATTTTCCTTTCTCCAAACATCTCCTTTGTTCATGCCATGATACAAATGATAAACATATGTTAACACTTTGATAGATCAGTGTTCTTTAAATAACACATGGTGCCCACTTACACCTGATTGTCATCCCATTGATTGAAAACACTTGACTCTAATTTCACCTTCAAATTACCTGCTAATCCTAGTTCCCATGCGTTTGCCACTGACAGATATGTAATACTGGACCATTTTCCTCAATAAATAAATGACCAAGTGAAATATCATTTACATTTATATTTACATGTACAATTACGGTATTTAGCAGTCATTTATTTAACAGGGTACTCTTTATCTACTTTGAGGACGTGTATGAAAATCTGATGATGTTTCAGGTCATATTCATACAGAAATATAGACAATTCTAAAGGGGTCACAAACTTTCAAGCACTACTGTAGACTGTTTATAAACTGTTTAATTTTACTGTTTAATTACAAAATCTTGACCGGATATAGATTGTGACTGCTCGTCATAACCCTGGTTAAGGATATGTCTCAATAAATGAATGAATGAACAAACTCATATGCTGTTATGTCATATGATTCCATTAAGAGGCTGAGATTTTTTTATTGAGGAAAAAGAGGGGCAGTATCAGTGTGTTTGTCAAGGAATGCATCAAAAGCAAGTTGATGAAGAAATGGCCATCAAACCTCCTGATCCCGAACTATGAGTGTCCAGTTGAATGGCCTGCATCCTCCTCTAGAGCATTAAAAACAAACACAAATCATTTATAAAATGCATTTCCAATAAATACCACAAATAAATATATAACCCTCTGACCCACCCTCAGAGTTGGTGCAGATGAAGTAGAGTTTCTGAGTTCTTCTGCAGACTGACCCACTGTCTACTTCCAGACTGTATCGCTCCTGTTCTCTCCACTTCACTGCAGATTTCCCCTCCTGTCCCGTTCCCCGGGGCCCAGTTCTGGTAGCAGATAGTCCACCCACTCACCCAGAACCAGAGGCTCTGAACACAGGTGTGACGCAGACCCACCCACACATTGGTAGTGGAGGTATAATTAACAGCAGCCTCCACCCAGCGCTGAATTTTCTCAGTGTGAACAGAGACCAGGTCCACATGATTCTCTCTGCAGTATCTCAGAGCTTCTCGCCACGTCTCGTTCTGTTTAATTAAGATGAGTGGAATTGCTACAGAGAGATAAAAACAAAGATTTAACCTTTACAACAAACTATTCACTTCTTGTTTTTTATTTTGGGAAAAAATGAAAACAGGTAGTTGTTTTTAATGATGTACTGTCTGTGAGTATTTCTATGTATGAATCTGTGTAAAATCTCTATCTGGATCACAACCCTGGGACAGGGTTGAGTGGAAATTTAAGCCACCACTGTTTAAAGCGATGACCCAATGGTACTTTAACTTACCATTGTACAGATGGTCCTGTGCAGCACTGAAATTACATTAACAGTAAGTCTACTGTTCAATTTGTGCTATTATATACACACATCAGTTACTCAAACTGTGGTCTAAACTGACAAAGCAACTTCACAGTAGTTTGTGTGGGGTGTTTGCCAGTCTTACAATATAAATGCAATCTCCATTTGCTAAAATAGTCTACTAATGTGGACACAAAGTGGAAAGTCATGGGCGCATTGTCAAATTATGCCATAGCATCGATCAAACATGGCACAGGTTGCATGAAGTTAGATAGGGAAAGCAGGGTCATAACTGTGACCGGATGCTTCCAGTGGACTGGATGCTTCCACCCATATCTGACCACCAGTATAGCTCTCTCAGCCTTCTTTTCGACCGGACTATGGCCTGGTGTGTATTGTGTGCCACAGAAATGAGCTCAGTCTGAGGGCTTTCTGGGATCACAAGGCAGTTTGTTCCTTGTACCACAGTCATCCTGGAGCAAGAGCTCATCCTAAACCCAGAAGTTCATACCAGCTGAAGGTGAGCATGTCACAGTTTGTTTGTACTGTATGTGCAGATTTGAACTAATCATTAGTTACTGCAGAAAGTGCTGAGGTAAATACAACCACATCCGTGACATTTTCTAGTCTAGAAATGGTAGGCTGTCAGCAGGGCATTTTTTAAAGTTAAAGACATTAGCTTAACTATGCACATGCTTTCTCTGCGACAACCTTTAAAGAATAACAGTATGATCACGGACTGTGGTCTGTAAATGTGAAGTGTTTCAAGATAAACTCTGGATCCCTCTGTCACCCCTCTTTTTCTGTTAGGATATTTCCTCTCTGCCTGAGTGAGTATGTGTGATGTGGCTTCCACAGTCTCTTTTTAAACTGTCTTAATGCAAATGGGTGCAGACAGCTCCAACACTACAGTCTGGTGACTATAGTAGATAGCTCTGGGTTGTACGGTGCTGATGATAATTAGTTCCTTTACTTTCTCAACCCTCAGCTGAGACTCTGCTGGCTCCGCTATGACTGCTGTGCCAGAGAAAGTGCCAACGCACACTGACTAAGAAACCCAATGAGAGTTCAGGGACGCTTGCACAAACATCAGTGCAAGTGAATAAATGTTTTTATTTACATATTATTGCAGTCATAGGGCAGCTGGATGGCCTAGTGGTTCGGGCGTTGGCCCTGTAATCAGAGGATTGGGGTTCAAATCCCAACTGCTAGTGTCATGGCTGAGGTTCCCTTGAGCAAGGTACCGTCGAACACTCTGCTCCCTGGGCGCCTCATTGACGGCAGCCCACTGCTTCACTTGGTGAACGGGTTAAACGCAGAGAAACAATTTCCTCCGGGATAAATACAGTATCCAAAAAAATATATATATAACAGTGGCAAATCACAACCTAGAATGTATCGCCAAGCTTACTCATTACTTTTAAAAGAGTCATTTTTGTTCCTTGTGCACCTGTCACATGCTTGGTAGGTTTGGTAGATTTTTTTTAAATTTCAGGATGGAAATATAAATTCCAGGAGGCCCAACACTGGAATTGTTCCTGACACAGCACCAGCAAGAAAGCACAGGTCAGCTGGCCCAACATGGCACTCGACAAGACACCTCTTAACTCTGTGTGCTGCAGCACAGATTTTAGATTCTTGCTGTGGTCCTCAGCTGATGTCCCTGAAACAACTGTATCACCCAGGTAATACGGGACTCCAGCCTGATAGACAGGATTCACTGAAAGCAGCTAGGTGCTTAATCCTTAAGGTACTTTTTAAATGAAGGAATCCATCATGTGTAATGACTGCTCTGATATTGTGGATGTATTAATACCACATCACCTTGTGCAGCCAAGAACACCTTCTAGTAGTAGACTTTTTTAAATGGTTGCATGAAGCAAACCTGACCCAACCACTCATTACTTGTAGTGATAATACTAAGTACTGGTATTTGCTCAGCACTGCAGATGCCTGTCCTACAATCTATAGTTCTCCCCGGCCAATATGGTCTATTCATACATATTGCATTCCCTCCAAAGCTAACCAGGCTAAAGTTTGGTGCAGAAAGGGCAGTATGACTGACATGGGTAGAATGGGACAGCTGAGTCTGTGTCCAGCATTAGATGAAGGTTCTGTGAATGCTGTTGGAACAAATCTGTGCTCTATCCATTAATTTGTCTGTGATGTGATTCTGATGTTCAAAATTCAACACAGTCATTTTAGGTGCAGACACCTCACCAATTTGTTTGGCTCTGGTCGAGTTAGAGAGACAGTTAGTTTCTACTCAATTAGTTCAAACAGGTCTACTTAATTAGTAGCTTTGCTGTTTCCCTTTTTCCTGATCAGCTTCCTGATCTGCTGGACTGAGTGATCTGTGCTATCTGTACCTTGCAGCTACAGCAGTAGCTTTTACTACACGTTTCAGTTTGACTGGCTATCATCATAACTTTCCTAAACTTAAACAGAAGAGAAAATATGAGTCAAATTTGTCTGACAAGCTGATCTCATGTAATCTTCTCCTCT
Source organism: Bryconaethiops microstoma (assembly GCA_037577275.1). Classification (NCBI taxonomy): domain Eukaryota; kingdom Metazoa; phylum Chordata; class Actinopteri; order Characiformes; family Alestidae; genus Bryconaethiops; species Bryconaethiops microstoma. The sequence continues at coordinate 10,045 of JBBJLS010007550.1, forward strand.
ACAGCTCCAAACACTATTCAGAGTGTTGAATCATTTTTTACCTGTAGCTCATCTAAAATCCTACAGCGCATGTTCTCCCCTCTGGTAGCTATTTTGCCAAATAGCCTTGAGGTTCATCGGTGGGCAGGAGGAACAGTGTTGCATAGGTTGCGTTGCTGCAGCATTAATCAGGAGGATGAGTGTAGGAGGATGAATTCTATGGTTATCCAGGGCCACCATATCACAGATTAGTGCATGAGATTCAGAGACACTATGCATAACATTAAATAAATAAGAATTTACAGGAATGACACTAGATTTTCTGGGTGCAGGTGAATGTGAGACTTCAGTATACCTATGAGCAGGATGCGCTGAGACAAGCCAACAAGATTATTATTAGTCAAGCTGTTGTCATCAGAGAGGAGGTTTAAAACAGCATCATGACATCTAAATAGACATTTTTCCTGGGCTCTAACTACATTTTAAATGGTGATAGATGGAATAGGAAGGAAATAATAAACCATTTCCAGCGTTTTCATATTTTCATATATCTTTTTTTCAGGCAGCCAAGGTCCACTGTGGGACAGTGGAGTGAGTCTTGAGTCTTGAAGTGTGTGGGCAGGAACAACACTAGATGTTGGGGAAGCAGACTGAAGCAAATGCAGGCATTAATAATCTGGTCTATGCAGACATCAAGTGTAGAGCCACCCTGATTCAGATACATTTTCTCTGGATTAATTGACCTCTGTGTAACAAACAGATACTGCATTCTATCATTGCATTCTATTTTATATGACTCACTTTTATAGCAGACAGAATAAATTTGATAATGGCAGCCTAAATCATTCCACTTGTATTCTTTATCACTCCGTGATTCCACACAGTGATCACCCACACCGTTGTTTGGCTCTCCAGTGTTCCAGTCTTTGTATGTAGAGTTTCTCCCATCTGACCAGAACCAGATCTAGACACGCAATAATATCAGATCAGAAGTTTGTAAACACTGCACTGGTTTTATGGGGGTTGATACTGCATAAGAGTCATCTATAAAATAAATATATCACACATCAGTGCATGTGATCCAAAGACACTACAATTAACCTCAAGTGCTGTTTACACAGCACACAGTTAGCTTGATAATTATTGGCACCCTTAGTAAATTAAGTAGCTCAGTCCTGCAATGAAAACGCAAAAGGAATGCAAACATTTGTCATCACAGCATCGGGAGGACTTTTGGTTGTCTTAGAGAGGAAGAATGAATTTATACTGCTGTAACATCTGGCTAAAATAGGTCTCAGGCAACATCCGGAAGACTTAAATCTGTTTTAAACTTGGGAGCATTAACACCTGCATAATATGTGGATACAAAATGTAGTTCTAATCCAGATGTAACATAGTTAACATACAGCAAACGAGATTAAACAAAGTTTTTCAACAAATATCATCCCATGTAGTTTCATGAATCACACACTCAGTTCTCTAAATGTACACAGTTTCTTACAGTCTTGTCCTGTTGAACTGTCTGACTCAGTCCTATCCAGAAATGTCCTGTTGAACTGTTCAGAACAGCTTTAACAGCCTCCATTTCCTCTGGACTCTCGATGGAGGCCAGATCAGTGAAATTCTTTCTGCAGTAATTCTGAGCTTCAGTCCAGGTCTTTTCTTCTTGCACCACATGAAACTGGCGAGTGACACACGAGGAGAGGGTCCACAGAGCTGTAGGGGTGAAAAGATCTCATCAGTACAGCAGTGCAGTAATGAGACAGCAGAGAGTTTTACAGAAGATCATGAAGATACACTGACCTGAGAAAAGCAGGACAACATGCAGAGCTGAACTCATGACTGTGGAGAGAGAGAGAGACAGAGAGAGAGAGAGAGAGAGAGAGAGAGAGAGAGAGACAGAGAGAGAGAGAGTGAGACAGAGAGAGAGAGAGACAGAGAGAGAGACAGGGAGACAAAAAGAGAGAGAGAGAGAGAGAGAGACAGAGACAGACAGACAGGGAGACAAAAAGAGAGAGAGAGGGAGAGAGAGGATGTAAATGAGTGTGTCAGTGAGTTCACACAAACACCAGAACGGCCTTCATAACTGTGGACATTTCTGTGGAACTTGCGCGAACAAACTCTCGTGTCTGTGTGCTCTCAATTTGGCACAGTATTATAAATGTGCCATAAATCCAGCCAATCACAGGCTGATTTCGTGTCCAATCATGATTTCGTGTTCATATCTCGAATCCCTCACTGTTTCCAGTAGATGGCACTAATGTCCTTCAAAGCAGGGCGCCAAAAGGAACAAAGAGAAGAGGAGTGGACATTTTCGGTTAATATTTTTTTTACATATTATATTGCAGAAATTCCAATTTCATTTAGTGCATTATAGCTCTGACATATTATTCTGATAAACATGTCACGAGCATCAGTAATGAGTTCAAATATCAGCAATCTGATTTTCTGTAAAAATTTGGAATATAAACGTGGGATCATCTTGGCAACCGGACTGGAAACGAAATCAACCCATCAGCTTCTCTAAGTCTGTGACTGGCTGTTTTGTAATGAAATTGTGTGGAGTTGAGCTCGCACATACACGAGATTCTGCACAGAAAGAACAGCATACATAACCAGTAGTGGTGCATTATCACAGCAGCACCAGCGCATCGTGTTCTGTAGGTGCTCCGCTGCGTTGGACCAGGGGGCAGAAGAATTCCCTCTCTCTTTCAAATCAGCCCTTTATAGCCTAAATGAAGTCTTTTCCCAACAAGCGTCAGCTGTAATAAAGGCTGCTTTATTTCACTTTGGTTCCATTTCAACCCGAACAAAGCTTTGGCCACTGACACTTTTTAGAGTAAGCTTTTATAAATGTTTATGTTGGTGTCATAAAAGGCCTCAAAACTGCTGTCCTACAGTAAAATGCTACCCATTATTGTGGTAAGTAGTTCAGTTTGTGCTGCCAATAGAATCAGTTACTGTGAATTAAAAACAACTGCTGTCTTTGTCCATAGTTACATTTATGCTTAAGACAATAGTCTGTGTTAACATTTCAGTAAAGAAACACTTTTTTCCTTTGTATAAAATCAGAATCAGAATACTTTATTCATCCCGAAGGAAATTGTTTGATGTAGCTTGTCTCTTAAACTGAATATTAAGAATAAATGCTTTCCAGTGTTTAAGCCCAAAGGCCAGTCTTTAGAGTTCTTAAAGATGTTTCTCACCTGTTAGCTAGAAGATACTCAGTTAGTCGTCGTGTGTCTCCTGCAGTCTGTGTTCTGTGAGATGGAGAAAAGTAAATTCACAGCAATCCTTCAATTCTCATATCTAGGCTGATGCTGATTTGCATGAACTTTCATGGCACAATGCAAATAAAAACAGACCCACAGATACACAGCAGACTTGTAAAATAGTTTTTTATTCCTTTTTAAACCTGGAACACTCCACCACACACACAAACAGATCTAAAGACTTCACTTTCTTTATTCCTTTCCATTGTTCTAATAATTATATAACACTGTTATAGAGCAGCAGGTGGGTGCAGTCACACTGAAATCTTCACTGGGCCCCTCATATAGATACTGATACAACTGCACACATGAAAGATCTGTTTACAACATACCTCACCAGTTATCTTCCTTCAGCACTACATACACTTTTAATTGACTAAATGAAAAAAAACATTCCTGTCCTCAGGGATCCTGTCGTTTCTGCCTGGTATTTTAAAGGAAATCTGAAAACACAGATTTCTTGCAGTTGTCTTTCTCAAGGGGTTCCTCCCAAAATTAAGAAAACACTTGTAATAATTTGTGAAGTTTTTTGGGGCCAAAACTACTAAACACATGTTCAGTTGAACCAGTGTGTCTCTGCCTCTTTCAGACTATATAATAATGCACATGGGCCCCCTGGTTTGCATTGTGGTCTGTGTGCTTTCAATGCAGCGGTCCTCTCTTCCTGTTTGTATTTGCATTACTTAATTTGCATAACTTCACCTTAATCTGGGAAAGGCATGGAACCCACTGCTGTTGATGCATGCACTGTTTATAAAGATTTTACTTTATGGATCAGTTCCTTATGCAGCAAGTATTGAAACAAAATCAGCTAATAAAACCACTGATAAGCTAAGACTCAAATGATAATTACCATTAAGAAGCTGCACAAACAAATCTATTAATGCGCTTTCTTAATAAAATATTTTTTTAAAGAAAGAATGCCTGAAGTGTGTTTATTTGACAGCTCCTGTATACACTATGAATTTGGGTTATATCACGGTCGAAGGAACGGATCTCCATCGTAACTTGAGGACGCCCTGTATATTTGAACTCAGGGGCATATTTCATTACATGTTGTACTCGTATAACTGTGTGACAAATTAAGAATATTGTATCTGTCACACTGGGCAGAATTTGGTATCTCCTGTTCACCTGACATTCATGTGTTTGGACTGTAGGAGGAAATCGGAGCATGTGGTGGAAACCCCCATCGGGAGAACATGCAAACTTCACACATACAGAACTCAGTCAACCCCTTTTTGCTAAGAGGAAACCACACTACAGTACAGACAGGTGACTGAGTCAGGGGGGTTGTGCACAAACCTCTGCCAGATAAAGGATCCATGAGTCAGACTACACTAACATATATACTCTGCTAAACTGCCCCTCTGGACCTGCACTCTTTCTGCTACTCTTACAGTTTCATCATTTTGCTAACAAGTGGAATGGCAACCCCCCACCCCAAACTGTCCTTCAATTTAGCAACATCTTCTTCAAGAGCCACATTTCTTCCTGGTGTATTGTTTTACATGTAAAGAAACTGAATGTTAAGAATAATAAGAAAAATCTGATAGTTGTTTTTTTAACTTAGTAGACAGTCTTTAGAGTTTTTTAGCTGTAGCTCTAAAAAGATGCTGTATTACTGTATATGTGTCCTGCAGTCTGTATGTTTCTGATAACACATACAGGTTGGTTTGTCACCTTTTTCTTGTTTTCGTTGCGGATTTACATGGAGTTCCAGAGAATAATGCAAATGAACAACGATTTACAGCGCTAGATCTCCCCAGGATTCCCAAAAATCTAATCCTAAAAGATACCGGAGACACAAGACAAGAATGACAAGCATAGAAACCGCGTTGGGACCGAGGAAACTGCTAAATCTAATTGTGTAAGATGGATGGAAAAAAAACGACCCAGAATTTTTTGTGCTCAGTTCAACAGACTTTTTATTACAGTGGCAGAGTAGAGAAAGATGGACAATTTTGAAACAATGTTGTCATCATTTTATATGGCCCGCGAGAGTTTAAAATGCATATAGTTGTGTTAAAATAAAAGGTTAGCGTACATTGACCTTAAACAACATCCCCCACAATGCACGCCGATTTTGAAAGGAGGTTTTCCAAAAATGAAGACGAAAAATGTCAACAACTAATCCCAAAATGCCCAAGACGAGAAAAATTGATGCAAGTGAATATATGTTTGTGCTTCAAGGGGAGAAAATGATGTGTTACGATGCAGTGTCTGTGGTGAAGGAGTACAATCTACGTCGGCACTTCGACACCAAACATGGAGATAAGTATGCTAAATGTAGCATCCAAGAGAAACAATGTATTGTCCAAGAATTAAAAGGCAGACTGCAGTTGCAGTGTAATGCTTACCAAAGCTACAGCTAAATATGACGCCGTATATAAAGCTCGCTTTATTGTGGCTGAGTGTCGCAGTTTTTTTCAGCAACCAGGTTTCACGACTTTTCGTGCAGCCATCACGACATAAAAATCTATTCGAACGTGCTGCGATCACGCTTTAGGCCTTTTTACGTGCTAGGACAACGCTTCACTACCCTATGTATTTAATGCGCAGTGCGTAACACCGCCACTATGAGCGCTAACTGGTGACTGATAATGTGATCTGATAACGCTGTTTATGATGTGTGATGTGACTGTGCAAAACAGTGCCTGGTTTTCACTTCTGATGCATGAATGAATGAATCTATGCAATATTGTGAAAATATACTACACATTTCCCACTAAAAGTGAAATAATAATGAGTTGATTCCTTATCGTTTTTATTTGCAAAGCGGTTGAAACAGGTGGAAAGTTCGTCGTGAAAAGGGGAAAATCGTACA
>JBBJLS010007559.1:0-16122 GCA_037577275.1 Bryconaethiops microstoma
CACACACACACACACACACACACACACACACACACACACACACACACACACACACACACACACACACACACAAAAAATTGCTTCAGATTTGGTTTACCCATGGTTCTCCCCAGGAGTTCCGCACGATCCAGTACTCCACTCCATCCTCAACACCCCAACCGGCCACAGACACTATGTGGTTAATGTATGGACTTTCCTGATACTCAGAGTACAGACCTCCAGTGTATGCATCCAGCTTATCAGTAGCCATGATCCCACAGCTTAAAGGGAAAAGGGGAAAAAGAGACTCAGTAACAGAATTAATCCTACTGTAAAAAAAAACATTAGTGGTGTAAATGCATCTTGTTTCAAAGAGGCAACGAATACAAGAAGTGTTCATGCCTTAAATATGCAAACATCTAACATTTTTGAGCATTACAATTTGTACACTTTAATGCGAGTATGATGTTGCACCTCCCCCCCCCCCAAAAAAAAGACAAAATACGAATGAATCCAAAGTGAGTCTGAAATCTGCATGTTATCAGAGGAAAAAGTACAGTAAAGTCCCGCTTATTTGCAGATTCAGTCATTCCCTTGTCCTCGTGCTGGTGCTGGTTGTTTACGCTTGGGCGCGGCAGTTAGCAAGGCATTCAGACACCTGAACGGAATGAGCCTCTGCTGCTCAGCGCCGCCACAAATATAAACAACCAGCACGAGGATGAGGGGCAGCTGTACGTCTGGTGGACGTCTGTCAGCTGTACTCAGAAGCGGGAGGTTTGAAAGTAGACAATCAAAGAACATTTCTTTCTCCTTTCGGCTGATTGGCTGCTGCCCTGTGACGCATCTCTGGCAGCTGCAGTCCAGAATTCCCACATCAGAACAGTTTCTCGAGTGCTCTTGTGTTTTTTTTGTTTTGTTCTTCTTAAAACCCCGTATTCTTATTACTGTTAATTAAAATTACTGTATTTCTCCTGTGTATACCAAAGAAAACACACTTGCATGAATTACAGTACAGTTTAAACAGGGGTAACATCGGTATTTTACATTCTAGCACTGCAGGAGAAAGCAGGTCAGTGGACACTGTACAGTACGGATACAGGTTTACCTTTACATTTTCTTTAAGGGTAATGTATTAAGCTGAAATTAAAGTGTTTTGGGAGCATATTTGGGGGCATATTTAGGGTTTACACTATAAAAATAGGCCTTTTTGTTTTACCACATCACAACTTCATGGTTTTTCACTATTTGCAGGGGCTCTTGGAACGTAACCCCTGCGAATGTCCTGGTCTGATCAAAATCTGCTTTAAATATCCATGTTTATTCTGTATGCAAGTTCAAACAGATTATAAAGTATGACCATATACAATTGTTGTGTACCTGATGGGTCCTCCAGTGTAGATCTCAGCCTTCATCTTCTCCAGGCCAGTGACAGACCCGTAATCTCCCACCTTCCACAGAGTGAAGTTCTTCACAATGTTGCACTGGCCAAATGTAGTGCATGTACCGCACTGATTGAAGGGCTTGCACTCTAAACAAGAAGTCATGGACAAGGGAAAAAGAATGCAAGGTTTTACAGCATATTTAAATGTCAGTAATTGCATCTTGAGACATTCCTCAAACACTCAATGCTCCTATTTCAGCTGACTGCCTGAGCACATATATGGACAAGACCTATGTAAACTGATATTTGACCTGTGCTTCTTAGTTGGTCTTACTCTGGTCTTTGGCCTGGTAGTTGTTGCAGGTTTCGTCAGGGATCCCGTGGGTGTTTGCGTACTCCCACACTCCTGAGTGATCTCCCCCATGGCAGGTTCCAGCGTCCCCACAGTCAATAACATGCTGGACAGAGAGATACGCAGATGGCCATGCTCCTTTCCGCTTGATGTTAATGCGGTCTGTAATAAATAGTTGAAGAAGGTCTAATCAACACTTGTTGCGTCTTGTTCTGTGCCTCTACATTATGAGGAACCAATGGAGCCTGAACTGCAGGAAGTAGATCAGAATTTTACAGAGCATGCTTGTTCATGCCGTATGAGATAGGACTTCCCCGAAGTCAGGTGTGAGTCAGGTGCTGAATGAGTAGGGGCCATAAATACCATTGAAAACATCTCAGAAACACACAGTAAACTTATTGTGATTTCTATACCACAAAACCTGAGATCCATGCAGATAGGAAGAATATCTACGGAAAGTCTGCTGAAAGCTGGCTTACTGAAAACAAAATCAAATAAATAAATCACACAAAGTATGGATTTTTCACAGTAGTGGTGATAGGAACCAGACACATGAAAACACTGAAACCAGATACCCAAGACATGACAGTTTTGAGAAGGTTCATGCCTTAAAATTATTCATTGTGGAGGGGTACATGCAGAGGGTCCTAAGGTACAATTTTAACCAATTGTTTTCAGATTAATTACCATTTACCATGCTTATGGCATTTAGACACCAAGAAGGTTCAATGGTGGGTTTGGAGAGTAAATTAAAGTGGCCAGTGACGCAGTGCCCGGGGAACAGTGTGGGGACGGTACCTTGCTTACGCGTATCTCAGTGGTGCTACTGGTAGTCCTGGGATCCAAACCGACAACCTTCTGAACACAGAGGCCTAACCACCAGGCCACCAGCTGCCCACTAATGGCTATTTTTGCACTGTACACCTCAATACCTGGTTCCTTTCACCACCACTGTTCAATTCCCTTTATTTCTGATAAAGGTCTGTCAGTTTTTGTGGCCTGTACCTGCAAGTGCACTTGTGCTACCATGAGCCCAACAAGATCCACAGTACTGGGGAATGTGCTGATTGCGGGTAGTGCTGACAAAGTTGGTACCGTTGATGTTTCTCCAGTCCCAGGCTTTGGGCAGCTCGGCCTTATTTAGATATTCATGAGGCCGTGGTACTGTCCTGAGAGGAGAAAAAAAAACAGTTGAGTGAACCGCAAAAACAAACTAGACCATGTGTGTCTTCCAGGCCAGTACAAACATGAACAAATACATGATGAAGTGACTTCAATGTAGAATTGACTGAAATCTGTCAGTAGAGCTGATAGGCCTCACTGAACCTCCAGCTATCCAAAGACATTCACACAGCAAACAGCAAGTGGCCACAGTGCACAAACTTTCCAAACACAGACATGCACAGGCTATTCATAGCACGGCAAGAGCCGGCAAACAGTAGGCAAATCCCGGCTTCACCACCATGCGATTGAGAAACTCATCAACTTCAATCTACAAAGATTTTTGTGGAATTTTGCTACCTTTCCACCAACATGAGGTGCTTTTCTCGCAATGATTTCAAACGCCGAATTGCCATGACATGAGATGCCTCCAAAACACTAGGCCACAATGGAGCCAAACATAAAAAATGAGAAGTGATTGAAGTGATTCCTTTTCAAGCAAGAAAAAGAAGTTTCAAAACCAAAAACAGCATAAACTAACTGAACTGGAAGGAGCAAAACTGGGAAATTCCAGATGTTTATACGCCCATGAAAATATCTTGATGAATAAAAAATGACTTTCTAGCTAAAAATGGTACCCAAATTGCGAACATGCTGTAAATTTATTTGTTAGCAAAGAATACGGAGTGTATTTTAGTCTTCTACATTTGCAGTAAGTGAGTAACAGGCAAATGTAGGAAATCTCAGTGTGTGCCACAAACTTTTGACTGGTAGTGTGTGATATCTATATACCCATGAATATACACACTATATGGACAAAAGTATTGGGACACACCTCTTAATTACTGAATTCAGGTTTCAATCATACTCATTGCCACAGGTGTATAAGATCAAGCATACAAAGACATTTTGGACAACGCCATGCTTCCAACTTTGTGGACACAGTTTGAAGAACCTTTTCTATTCCAGAACGACTCTGCAACAGTGCACAAAGCAAGCTCCATAAAGACATGGCTGGAAGAACTTGACTGGCCTGCACAGAGCCCTGGGATCCCAGACCTTTGGGATGAACTGGAACGGAGATTGTGAGCCAGGCCTTCTCGTCCAACATCAGTGTCTGACCTCATAAACGCTCTCCATAATGAATAGGCACAACTTCCCACAGAAACTCCAAACTCTTCATGGAAGTTTATGTATGCAATGTGGTTAAAGTCCCTGTTGGTGTAATGGACAGGCGTCCCAATACTTTTGTCCATATAGTATATACATATAAATAAAATACACATATTAATGGAGCCTATCATTAGAATGAACTAGTCACGTTCTTCTTAATTCTAAAATGTATCAATCCGAATAGCTAAAAGCTATCTAGAAAAAAAAATCACTGTAGTTTTACTTACCGTGCACGAATGAATCTAGATAAGGTACCAGGTATCATATATAAGTCAGAAGAATTAACACAGATAAAAAAAGGCAAAAATGAGTTTACGCAGTTTGCGTAGGCTACGTACGCCCCATAACTCGAGGAAGTCGTAAGGAAAAAGAAATCTCTATACAAAAGGACGTTCGCTCAGGTTTTTTAACCATTTTAAATACATCAATAACACAACATACATATCAGATTAAATATTAGAGACCAGTTAAGAAGCCCTTGACAGTCCAGAATGCTTATTATTGGCGTTATTATAGTTACTACGGGACGTCTCTTTCTTCGTCGCTCCCTCTTCTTTAAAATAAAATCAAAAGTGTAAATGTCATACTTGACCCCCAGCTGGCGTCTCCACTGCAGAGGTCTGAAGCACGGCTGATTCTCGTTAAAATACTGTCCAGCAAAAACACCGGACAGTGTAAACACACACAGGAACCACACTCTGCCCATCCTGAGGGTCATATGACTCCGCCACCGGCTGATAACGCTTATATAGTCTGGGGCGTGGTTTCTAGCCAAACTCAGGAGCTGATTGGTCAACACCAACCACATAGTGTTTTTTTATTCGCATAGCTTTCTCCGTGCCAGCTCAAACCCTAATTTAATGTGGACTATGTGGACAAAAGTATTTGGACACACCTGTTTTTCATTAAGATTGCTCCCTAACCACTAGGCCACCAGCTGTCCCTGTGATCAGAACGTCATGAGTTTGCATCCCAGGACTGCATGTGGCACCACTGAAGTTTTTGTGCCCCTTAATGCTGAACCTCAAGCCCTAACTAGGTGTACACTATATGGACAAAAGCGGCCCGCACAGAATCCTGACCTCAACCTCATCCAACACCTTTGGGATAAACTGGAAAGGAGATTGTGAGCCAGTCCTTCTCGTCCAACATCAGTGTCTGACCTCATAAATACTCTACACAATGAATGGACACAAATTCCTACAGAAACTCCAAAATCTTTAAGAAAGCCTTCCAAGAAGAGTGGAAGCTGTTAAAGCTACAAAGGGGGATCAACTCCAATGTATCCAATTGTTGGTGTAATGATCAGGTGTCCTAATACTTTTGTCCATATGTATGTTGTATTTTAAATTGTTATCCTAGTCTTAACCCTCCTATTATATTTGGGGTCAATTTGACCCCTATTCATTTAATGTCGCTAAATGACATTTTTAGCTTTTTTTTTTTTTATAATTTAATGACTAACTGGGCTAACACAAAATTAACTTGTTTTCAAAGTCCTGAATACATTTTGCATTCATTCTTTAGGATCAGTTTGAGCCGATGCTGTTTTAGCTGCATAAAACAAAATATCCACATTTTACACACATTTTGGATGATATTGCATTGTAAAATGCTATTTTATAAACTCTGCTTTAGGGCCATAACTGAACATAATCACATGATGATCAGTTCACATGATGTAGGGGAGGGAAAACATTTTCCAAAGAACTTTGATATTTCCCATCATGGGGGTTTTATTATGTTTTCTTTAAAGCACAATTTAGAAAGTACATGGCACAAACTTAGCTATTTTAAATTTAACCATTTTCTGGAGGTTTAAATTGGTGGGGTCAAATTAACATAAATGAAGTTGGTAAATTTAAGCCTAACATTAGGGTTAAAATTCATTAGTTATTCATCTCGTTATAATCTCGTGGTTCATGTTTTTGTGAATGTCCCTACATTTCCACGTCACCCAACAGTGATAAAAGCCAGTTTGTCTGGAACTAATCTAGTAATAAAAGAACCAATGACAGCCGTATTCTTCAATTCTTTAATTCAAAAGATTGGCGTCAAAATGAACAGAACTATCCATATAAAGAGTACATACATTATAAATTGACAGTCACTGCATTGCTAATGCCATCCAGAATAAAATTTGAGATATTTAAGAACACCCGAGAAATGATCTATTCAGTTGTTCGTTTCCAATTGGATATACTGTGACGCAACAAAACTGTTTCATCACGATTAGCAACGAAGGAACGCTTAACTTCCCTTTCCAGCAATGCATTTTGACATTTTCATCTTTAAAACACTCACTCTGCACTTTTATTCAAAGCGGTATGACATGTTCGATACTTTGCTTAGGGAACAGCTGAACGTAAATAGCAGTTTGGAAAAGCTCAGTGCATGGAAGAAGAGATACAAAGTGTATTTTTAAACTTGTAAATGAGACAGTAGGGTAGGAAGTTGTGTCAATGACAACTGATTTTGTACTGGTTTCAGGATAAAGAAACTACACAGCAGTCTAACGAGTAGCTCATTAGACCAGTCTTCTCCTTTTGCTGTCTCTCTCCATTTGATCCCCAGAGGAAGGGTTGGCTGCAGTGATGCCCAGTGGAGATACCATGTTGAGCATTGGGTCTTCAGATGCTTGACCAAACAGCGCCAAGAGCAGACCCACTCCGAAACCTGTAGCACGCTCACCCTGTACACATCAAAAGAAAGATAAGAGGTCCTTATTACTTACTGTTGAACAAATCTTCCAAAACCAAGACCTAACTTCATTTTAAAAATACTGTAATTTATACAAATAAAAGATTTAGGCAAAAACCCTGCTCAAAAGGCTAGTGATTCCTCGATCCAGGTCACAGAGGCCCCCCTTTCACTGCACGTTAGTATTTAGTCTTTGTACTGTGTGTGTATAGCTGTGAAATGACAAATCTACCTGACTTATTTTCCCCCATCTCCCACCAAATCTGATCCAATCAATCAACATATCAACTAATTGGCAAGTATTTTTGTGTTCAGCTGGGTGTTATTGCAAAAAACCAAAAAACACAAATGAGCCAGAGAGGGGGGTCTCCATGAACTGATGTAAATGTTTGTGTTTGGGGACTGGGAAATCTATGGAATTCCCCTTTAATTTGGCTTTCACAAGAGGCTGTGTACTCATTTTGGTAAGTGAGCGTTGAACCAAAAAATGAAAGCAACATGAATGCATTTGAATAGGGAACAGAAAGAAACAAAACGTATCATATTGTGGTGCAAATACAACATCTGCTCTACTCACAGCATGCACAGGTGAAGCGATGTCCACATGCACCCACACACCAGGCCAGTCAAAGCCCAGATGAGAGCCGATGAACAATCCGGCACAGGAGCTCTGAGCATTCTCACGGTCCTGCAAAACACAAAAGTTATAGAAGAGCACACACGGATATTCACGAGAGAGTCTATCCATGACAATTCCTTGATACACATTTTCATGAATCTACTGGCTGTATTAAATGTACCAAGTATTATAACAACAATAGTGAGCGAGACATTACATAGACCAATAACAAGGACAGAGCCCTCCCCATAAATTGTGATTAAACTATGCATTGTTTATTGCTGCCTGTTAAATGCATGCTCCGACTTAAAGCTGTGTCAATCATAAGACCATCACACTGAAAGGTCAAGAATATTCATTAGAATATAATGCACATTGTTACTACTTAATCAACACTTCAAATACCTTTTCTATACAACATTTTAAAACGGTCGACTAAAAAATTTGTGAAACTGAAGTGGGTAACTGAACACATTGCCAAATTTGACCTATGTGATACGAGCTTGTATGATCAGCAATAACATTACAACCAATTACATTAAGACCTGGAGAATTTGGAGGCCAAGTTTGAACATTTTGAACGGTCATCTTCCTCAAACCATTTCTGAATATTGGCAGTGTCACAGCATGTGTTATGCTGAAAGATGCCATTCCCATTAGGGATTAGCAATGCCACGATGGGTGAACTTGGTCTGCAACAATGTTCAGGTATGTGCCGTCATTCTTTGGAACACTACTGGTAAGTACTTAATCCCCACAACCCCTGCTGTTCTGGGGATGATCTGACCCCACCATCTAGCCATTTCGAATAGTCTGTTTCAAAGTTGCTCAGATCCTCACACTCGAATTTTTCCTGTTTCCAATTTCATGAACTGATTCTTCATGTGCTGCCTTATATAGGCCCCCCAAATCCCTCTTTCTCACCGCTACAGAGTTCTTCATGTCCGCGACGGCAGAGGTGAATTCGCTAAAATGTAATTCAGGACAGTAGACCAGAGGATGGGCCAGATCTCCGCTGCTGCGGCCTGCTCTCACACACGCTGCCTCCCACTCCTCACTGTTGGTCATGATGGCTGCATGATACTTCCCTGTGGAGATGCCCTACAGCAATTCACACATAAGAAGAGAAATAAAACAAACAGTTCTACACATGGCATTGAACAGATCCTACTCGTAAGCAAAAAATATGCCCGTGTTCATGGCAAATTTAGAACTAAATAACATTACTTGTGGTTTAGCTTGTAAATGTAGTAAAGTTAACCCAGTCATCTGGAATCTTTACATCAATTATTCAACTGCTTGGTTTATTTATTAACTAGGAGCATATCTGAATGACTACAACAGAGCATGAACAGGTCAGTATTACTCAATCAAGTATGTAAAAAAAAAAAAAAAAAAAAAAAAAAAAAAAAAAAAAACCCCACAAAGCCCCTTGCAGGTACATTACATGTCCAAAAGTTTGTAGACACCTGTGCGTCCTGAGTTTCCTCTGAAATCAGGTGTTTGCCCCCTCTTTGCTGCAGCAACACACATTATTCTTCAGGGAAGGCTTTACACTAGACCTTTGAATATTACTGTGAGAATCTGACTGCATGCAGCCATAAGAACATTACTGAGAACAGGTACTATGTTGGATAATTAGGTTGAGATCACAAACGTCATTCAAACTCATCCCAAAGCTCCATCACAGCTCAGCATTAAGCATGGTGACTACTCTGGTCTCCTTCTATTGGTCTGTTTTGTTCTATGAAGATTTTACAAGCTGTGTGCACAAGTGAACACCTGTGTCAGCAAGGGCTGCAGTAAAGGAGCTGGGTTCACTCATTAGAGGAGGCGTCTGGATACTCTTGGACTTGTCTACCCATCTGCATAGCTTTTAAACACACGAACAACTTGAATCTACTCTTAGTAGTTTATTTTTAGCTGACACGACTCATTTGTAGGTGGCACTTAAAAAGAGGATGACTGAACATCATGTGATTTGCTGGGATTTCTCAAACCCACGAGCTGTTATGTCACATGATCATGTGCAAGCAAAAGTTGTACAGTAAGCAAGTGATCTTTGCTGACATTAACCCACAAGCACCTCTTGCTTACAATCAAAGTACATTTAACACAAGTCCAACCTAGTTTATTCTGGAAAATGCTGCATAAGTGGTAAATTATTGTCAGTAAGTATATATATAAAGCTACTTAAATGCTTGGTTGTATGTCCAATGTTAATAACTGACACACCTGAGCTCCAGTCAGGGTTGCCATATCCAAAATAATATCCGCAGAGAGATCCTTGTTGGCATAAACAACACCATCAGACAGCACCAGCCTCCCTTCTGCATCAGTATTGTTGATTTCCACTGTCCTGTAAAGGAAACACACACAAACCCATCAGCTGTAACATTAAAACCACCTGGTTAATATACTGTCCTCCTTGTCCCATCAAAAGACCTCTGAAGGTGCTGTGGTATCTCCATCAAGACGTTACAGCAGATCCTGTAAGCTGTGAAGTGGTGTCTCCATGGTTTGGACTAGCTTGTCCAGCTCGTCCCACAGATCAGACTGAGATCTAGGGAATTTGGAGGCAAGAGTCAATGCCTTGACCTCATGGTCAAGGCATTGTGGCACGGCACATTATCTTGCTGAAAGAGGCTTCTGCCATGAGAGAATACGGTCGTCATGAAGGGGTGAACTTCGATGTTCAGGTAGGTGGTACATGGCAAAGAAAGATTCACATTTATATTGGGACACAAGGTTTCTTGGTAGACCACTGCCAAGTGCTTCCTTTGTCTCCACCAGCTTGCCTTCTTCCCATTGTGCATCTGGGTGCACTCTCTTCGCGACAAAATGACACACACCCAGTCGTATATGATTCAGACCGTACCATCTTCCTCTATTGCCCCACAGTCAAGTTCTGATGCTTATTTTCCCCATTGTAGGCACTTTCAGCAGTGGACAGGAGTCAGCATGGGCACTCTGAGTGGTCTATATGCAGCAAGTGTGATGCGCTGTTGGTTTCTATTATAGCCATCATAAACCTTTTTTAGCCATTTGTGCTACAGTAGGTCTTCTGTGATACCAGCCCAGACAGGCTAGGCTTCGTTCCTCACATGAATCAGTGAACCTTGGCTGCCCATAACTCTGTTTACAGTTCACTGAGTTGTCCTTCTTTGGACCATTTTTGGAAGGTTCTGACCACTGCATACCAGGAAGACTCCACAAGACCCTCCGTTTTGGAGATGACTGAGTCAGAGCATCATAATTTGGAACTTATAAAATTCGCTCTGAGCCGTACACTTACCCACGTTTCTAGCTTCTAACACAGCAACTTAAAAGGACTGACTATTTACCTATTGCCTACTACTTGAGATAATGTCTTCCAGTTGATCAATAAGTGGCCTTAAATGTTGTGGGTGATCGTGGAAACCTACTGTGTTTGGGAATCTTGTTCTATTCTCTATTAACCTTGAAAGAGAAGCAAAATGTTTCTTGGACCAGTACTGCTCGATTCAAATCCTGTTACTATACTATAATCCTACTGCTATACAGTTAACACTGTATTTAATGTGTAAGACTACACCCCAAGTTTCCAAATACTTTGTATAGATTAACCTTTTATGTGTGTTAATTGACACACTAACTTGGAGAGGAACGGAGAAAGTTACTCACTAAAAGAAAGTTAAACACAAAAAGCCACAGTCTGAGAGCAGGGCTTACTTTCCAGAGTACAGAGTATGGATGTCATCTGGCCTGGTGGCTGAAGGTCCCACTGCATTCTCAGCCAGACAGAACACTGCATGGAGGTTATCTTTAAACCCCTGAAGGAAACAAAATATTTGAGATTTTTTCTTCATATTTAGGTCTTTGATGCCATTAAAAAAATCACTAACACAGCACAACAACCCAAGCCTTTACCTGTTTGACAGTGGCTTTAAAAGCTCCTAAAATGGCAGCTGCTCCTCCACAATCTCTCTTCATGCCTGGCATTGTGGTCTATGAGGGGAGAAAATTAATAAATGTATGTCTTGCTTGAGAAAAATTACAAGAACTACATGAGCTGCAGAGAAAATGAAGGAAGATGCTACTATACTGCATTTGTGAGTTAACAGTTCAGGTGTCCGGCTGCCTTACAAGTAATGCAGACTTAGTACATAAATAAACCCACTGTTCCCATAATATATCAAGGGTAACAAAGGAGTGGCTAGTATCTTGCTAAACATTAAGATAATTTTTGTTTTTTCCAAACTAGTCCATTAAAGTGTGATTCAGGTATCGGAGTTAAAGCTGGCTGGACAATATGTTACCTACTTTGCCCTTGATGCTGAGACCACCTGTGTCATAGACAATGCCTTTGCCCACCCAGGCAATAGTCTGAGTGGCACCAGAGGGGGTGTGGCTAAGCACAGCAAGAGCAGGAGGATGCTCAGCTGCTTTACCTACGCCATAGATGCCTGAGTGGGAAGTAAAAATACAAATGACTACAGCCTAACCAGAAAACTCTACCACAGCTAAGAAATCATACAGTCATGAAAATGTAGGACTCTCACATTAAACCATACATTAAAAAAAGACTGGTTTACTTTAGAAACGCCCTTTTGTTAAAGTTTTTTAAAAGATGATTACAAGGGGACTGTTCAAAATCTTCATGACTAATTAAATACTAAGGAAGCTAAGAAGTGCTTAAGCTGAAGAAGCAACAAGTAGCAAAGCTGATACAAGCGGTCTTTTAAAAGCTACAGTCACCTGTTCTGTGATGCTGTTACTGTTGTGAGCAACTGTCAGCTTGTCAGGTTAAATATTATATAATATTACCAAAAAAAATGTCAATTTCTCAAATTACCTCCAAAGCCCCTCTGTTTCAACTCCTCTCCTCGAATTATAGTCGGAGTAATGCCCAGTTCATTCCCCACTGCTTTGATTTCCTACACAGAAAATGTCAAACATAGTTCAAATGTAGTGTAAGATCGTAACATTTTGGGGAGATGGTGATGGTGGAGAGTAAGATTGTGCCATATTGTACCGTTCACAATAATCCCTGGATAAATTTTAACTACCATTCTGTAAGAGGCAGAATGACGTCACAGAGTTGCGCTGAGCTTGCTGTGCCGGTAGAGTCACTACACTAAAAAAGGATCCACTTCGGCAGTGTGGAAACATTTTTGTTTTAAAAAAGCAGATCTGTATCAAATCACAGTTGTATGTGAGAAATGCTACCAGCCTGTGACAACCAAATGTGGAAATATGTCAAATATATTCAGCTACTTGAAGAATAAACACATCGTTCAATACGAAGAGAGCCAAAAAAACAGAAAGAAGTCGTCATTTTTTGCGTGGCTGAAGATATGAAGGAAGATTGTTTTATAGTAGTAGACTATGTGTGGGGGCTGATTTCATTTTGCTGTATCATTTGATACAGAATATGAATCTCAATCTGAGCTATTGTTTAAAAACGAGAAAGAAGAGATGATTATTGTTACTGGATGAAAAAACGTTCTTTAAATTAAGAAAAATATTTTGTGATATTCTCAATAGTATCATTATAGTTAAAATATTGTGATATTATTTTGGGCCATATCAAGCACCCCTAGTAAAGAGCTTACCTCAATGAAGTGGTCAGTGTTCATCTCACTGCAAGGAGTGTCCACAATCCTTGCTGCCAGGCGAACACCATCAGCTGCATTGGAAAGGCACTGGAAGCAACATTTGTCTCGTTACATTAGATACAATCGAATGATATTTTTACAAGTCAATATAGTTTGCCTTCCAAAAAAGGGTCCATTATCATCTAAAACAAATGTCCTTATTCTTTTACTTTTGTTGCAGTACGTAAAAACTGTAAATGTACAGTTCACTTTCCAAGCCATACAATACATATATGAAAACAATGATTTTAAAAAAGCTGTTGTGCTGCAATGCTATCATGATGTCACAAAAACCTATACATTTACATATGCCCAACTACAGTAGCTTACCTCAACCCATTCACTTTTAAGTTATAGGGAGTGTTTCCAGCCAGCAATTAGTGCAGCCAATCAAAAAAGATCAGCGTATTTACGGTCATAGTAAAAAATAAATAAATAAAAAATAAAAACACCCAAAAAACAAACAAAAAAAACAGGCTGTTTAATTGTAAGGGAGGTTCAAAATGTAAAAACATTACTGTTTTGTTACATAGAACTACACAAATTTTGGTCCTCAAGGAAAATAATAAAAATACTGACAAGGATGATCAGACAGACAATCTGGAGACACACTGATGAGTGCTTGTTTGCCTAAATGGGTTGGATGGGTTTTTCAGGGAATCTTCTTTAAATTTATCCCAGTTGTTTCAGTATTTATCAGCCTTACCTCCAGGGTGGAAAGCTCCAGAGGGCCGTTGTCCTGGCCAACAGTGACGAACTCCACCGTGATGCGCTTCTTCTCTGTCCTGCGCGAGGAGGTAGAACGACGAGTAAAGAGCGGGAAAGCGCGGGCGATGGCGCACGCCGACGCAAACACATCAGACCGCTCACACACCATCTGATCAAGACAAAAAGAAAAATTTTTTTCCCCTAATTTAAAGCTTAAAATTTGAAGCAGCGCTCTCATTCTTGACCTATGCGGGTGATCGGTATGATCTAACTGATCATGAATCAATTTTCATAACCAGAGGCAGACTGATCAGATATTTTCAATCTGACATTCTCTGTATATAAACTATTAAATTTATTAGAATAGTACATTGAACAGAGAATAAAAAGGCAAACATATGTAAAACACACCCGTGTAGTCTGACAGAGAGGAACAAAATTTGCACATTTCTAAACCAGATGGTTCACAGATACAGTATCTGACCTGTGTAATACAATTAGACTATAAGGTGTCGGTGGAAGAATCCAAAGGTGAGAACAGATGGATCAAAATGAACTCTGCCCGAGATAGGTTTAGGACTTTTGTGTGTCAGTGTCCATAACTGCATAAAAAGGAGTGTGTACACAGAAAGCTGCTCACCTCAGGGGAAATTTCTAAAACTCAGCACGGTAAAGTGGTGGTTCAGGAAAAAATTCCAAGTTCTTTTAAAATTTCCTCAAAAACTTTCCTCTTGTAGTCAGTCTGCCAAGTCGTGTTTGGTGCCTGAAATTTGCTTCTTCTGTTTTACACAAATCTGAAGCTTATATACCAATCAATAAGTTGCTAAATATATATCTAAATCACACACACTTTCCTCGTGTGGAGTTGTAAGGTCATTTGAAATAAATTTGCTTGTGTAGTTTGACATTGTGACACACTGTTACATTAGAAAAAATGAATTTTGTCTATACATTCTTTTAGTAAGTCAGTGTCAAAAACTTGAGGGAGCTCTGCATACACACCCTTCAGAGAACTCAGGTCCATCCTAACCAAAAAAACAGAAGTACAAGTGCTGATATAAGGAGTTCAAGCTGTTCTTTTTCATCTTGCACACTAACAGACAGAATAGAAGAAGTGATTTCAGTTTGTCTTCATTTGCATAACAATATGCTCCTGACAGTCTAAAAAATATATAAACTAAAACAACAAAGCAAGTGTGGCTTTTTATCAAACACTTCAGCACAGACTGTAAGAAACAGCCTGTAAATAGGGATGACTTGTAAGAATACTTTTGAAGAAAAGAAAAAAGGGAACGAATGCTGCTCTGAATGCCAAAGCGAAGTGAGACTAACCAGGATGCAACGGTTGTTGCCTGCAGGCAGGCAGGTGCGAACCAGTCGGGTGAGGAAGTGGGCAGAGGAAGGGCTGTTGTGACGGCTGACCCGAGAGGGCAGAGCCGCCACGGTCGCGTAGTTCAGATACAGCGGGCAGCTGTCGGTGGGGTTCGGATTGAGAGCGCCCAAAGCTGATTGCCATATCTGAAATCAAAACGTATAAAAGTCATAACTTACACATTACACACAAGTTAAGTTGCCTTGATCACCCAAAATAAATCTCAGCAGTACTCACTATCCCTGCTCCGAGAGGTCTACCTTTCTGCAGGGTTTATATCCAGCTAGAAGTCTGCATCCAAAATTGTATTATAGAATCAGAGGGTTCAATATGACAATCTTGTGACACAAAATACGCTTTTCTGAGCCCACTGTGGATTTCTTCAGAATACTAACCAGCTGCATTTTTCAGTACAAAAAGAGTTAATGATTTTGTGGCCTGTGTCAAAATATATATAGCCCTTGATTTTATGGAAGGTGTGTGAAATATGGGCTGGTGGCAAAACGTGCAAGAAGGCAGACCTGCTTTCTCTACAAGCTGTCAGCAGGATTAACTTCACACGGAGAACATAATCTTATAATCACTGATATTTGACACTGGGTATAAAATCAGCAGACTTGACTCAACATGATATTGATATCTGAATATTTAACGTCCTTCTACAGCGATCTAAATGGACTGTAAGAGCTTTTATGTGCTTCCTTATACATTTTCATATTAGAATCAGAAATCTTTATTGATCCTAGAGGAAATTGGTTATGACTACAAAGACACACACAGACAAGAACAATAAAAAAATCTAAATAAATCCAATAGGAAAAAACCTCAATATGAAACACACTACTTGTGCAATACACTATATTAATATTCTGCTACAATTTTCATATTAATGTGGACATATTCCACATTAACGTGTTACCTGCAGCTTGTTCGCTGTGTATATATGTGTAATACATACGCACACAAAAATTATTTATTTATATATATACACACACACACACATATACATACACACACACACACACACATTATATATATATG
>JBBJLS010007577.1:0-16119 GCA_037577275.1 Bryconaethiops microstoma
CCATGGGCGAAAAGGGGACCAGGGAAAGGGGGGAGTTGTCAAAGACACCCCCCCCCCCCCCCCAACCCACCCATGTCCAATCAGATGCATATATATAATTTCTCACTGATGAAAAAAATAAAGCCTTGCAACTCAAAGGAGCCCAAATAAAATAGAAAAAAAATCTATAAACAAGATTTTGCTTTGACAATCAACATGTAAACACAAAAATTTTTTGAAAGTTTGAACATTCTTGGTTATGTTTTGAAAAGAAATTGAACTGCACAGCAGAACATGTTACACCATTTAATGCAGAACAGAAAATAAAGTTACAGTTACACCTAAAGCAAGAACAAAAATAAGGGGCCAAGTTCAGCTTTATAATCTATGTGGTGAATGAACTTCTGTTGCCTCGTGACTCTGCAAGTTATTACAGTTTTATACTACATTTCTGCAGATTGAGTGATTAGCTGTGCTGCTTTTTTTGTTGATCTCAATCTCTCGGCTCTGTATTGAACTCCTTCAGACAAACACTCGGTGTTTAACAGTCAGAAATAGAGCCAAACCAATGATGTCAATTCAGCTTTTCATCTGGGTTTGAACTTTGTTTGCCATTTTAATTTTTTTTAATGTAGTTAATTAATGTCATTCAGACCCTTACAAAATGGTCTCTGTTTTTTTTTTAGATGCCTTGTGTGCATGGACAAAACCCCTCACACACACACACACACTTTTAAAAATCCTCCCACTTCTCAACCCAGCGATATGTGAGAGTGAAACACTTGAGGCGCCTGGTGCATATAATTTTACAGAGGTCTGTGAATACAGAACTTCAGAGATAGCCTCAAAGAGCCAGTTCTTGTGACTCTTCATGTCAGGTCCCGCATCTTAAAATGTTGCTTTTATGGATTGTCTGAAAAAGCACTTCATGTGACTGTAGAGTGTTGAATCTTTTTTGAGATATTTTATCTGAACTACTTGTTTTTAACCAGCCTGTCCTAGCGGTCATAGATAAACGTGCAGAGAAATCACAGTCTAGACATACAGACTAGACTCAGACCTGGGGATAATTTAGCATCTCCAATTTGTCTAACTTGCATGTCTTTGGAATGTGGGATAAAACTGAAGTACCCAGCAGAAACCCACACAGACACCGGGAGAACATGCAAATTCCATATGGAAAGAACATTTGGCCATCCTGGTCAGGAATTGAAGTGGCACCTTCTTCCTGGGAGGCAATAGTACTACCCTCTGTGCTGCTCTGCCACTCTTTTTTTTTCAAATTCACATGTTTCCGTTAAACAGCGTTACAAAAACCCACCTATTTCGTATTTTAGCCTTTAATTTATTGAGTCACATATAATTTTGCTCAAAGTACAATCATTTTAAGCCACTGGAGAAACACTAACATTTCCAATCTGTCACAGAGAACAGACTTTGGTTTGTGTTTTTAGCATCTTAAACAGCGCTAGTGCTCCCAGTCCCATGGTTTATGTCTTGTTATGTAAATGTGAAAAACGACAGGTGGACTTTTTCGAAGATTAAATAAGGGTAAAGCAGAGCACAATGAACATATGCACACGAACACAACAGTTTTTCAGATGCAAACTTCTATTTTATTTAATGATTTCTGCTTCATGCTGAAGAGTACATTTAGGCAATTTAGCCAGATTTTTTTGCAGAACAAGAACAAACAAAATTAAAGAAACAGGAAAATTTTATATCCTTTTTTTGGACACCATTTGAGCAGTGCTTCTTTTGAACCTCAAGGAACAAACCGCATTCAAATTTAGCTTTAAATTCTTTATTAAATATGTTGCACAAGTCACGTCTTGCACGTCTTGCAGTCAGCCCTTTTTCCACCTGCGCATCAGTGGACAGTACAGCACACAGGACCAGCAGCAGGACAAGAAAAGACCACTGTATCTTCATGTTGAAGTTTCTGGAAAGAGAAAGAAGTCATGAGTGACTTTCAGACATCATGTGTTCTTCCAGCTGCTTAAGAAGGTGATGCATTACAGTAAACTCTTCCATAAACCCTTTCTCTTTTCACAGAAATAACAATCTATTTAATGATTAGAGACACAGTGGATGACATTTGCTTCATGTTATGGTGGTCTCAAAGTATCAGCCAATTAGAAACTGCCTCAGCATTAAAAAAATAATAGTGACCTAAAAAAATCCTGATGATAAAGTATTATTAATATATCTTAATAATCTGCTTATAAGAATGTGTTACAGTGACGAAATAAATACAGGGTGGTTTTTGAAGTAAAAGGATGAGAGAATATTCTTATTACAGCCCAAATTAGGAATCGCTGAAGCTGCAGCAAAAAAAAAAAAAAATTATTAAAGGGAAGTTTATAAAACAATAAAATTTTACCATAAAATAAAATTAAATTTGGGTTTTCAGTAAACAGAGTGGTTTCACAACAAAGTTTAGAGCTCAGAATGATCAATTATACTGGTCAATTATAAACAAAAAAATTAACTGGTCAATAATAAACAATTTAAAGTCTGAGATACAGTGAAGCTTACGGGGCTTCTTGTGGAATTAGTTAAGATTCAGGGTCCGTAAGGAAAGCAGAACTAACAGAAAATGTTTAATCTGGATGTACAAAAATTCAAGAACTTTCCTTTTACTGGTCTGAAGTCAGAGGACTAGTACTGACTCTAACCTTAATCAGGCTGGACAGACTTTTCTCAAAACGTGAAGAGCAGCTCAACACACTGACCTAAGAAGTTCTACTGAAGCTCTGTAAGAAGATTTTGCAGATAATTCTGTAATTCGGTTATTTTTTATAAATGTCTTCTCTTTTATTGAGTTAATCCACTTACAGAACTGTACTTTTACTAGAGAATGGGTTTAGATATCTGTAAACATCTCTGATTATGAATTGAAACCTCTGTGATAGTATCAGTCTCTAGTGAAGCTTTAACAGGTTGTCTTCTACATGAAGTGCAGCTTTAAGGTCAAATAAATATAACCTTCCTGAGTGGAAGTGCTGGATAATTGTGTTCCAGAGGTAGGTAGGCAGGTATATGAACTAATACCTCTGTGTCAGTGTGAGAGTCTCTAACAGGTGAAGCTACAGCAAGTGGATCACATTCAGATCAACATGAGTTCTTTTTCAGAGATAATTGAAATGAAGCTTACCTGGCTGGAAGTTTGCAGCAGAATGTGAGAGAGTGTGAGAGCAGCTTTGCTGGGATGATTGACGGCTCGTCAACAGTCCTGTTGAGTGCTCAGACTCAGTAACGGCTGAGAGACTCTGCTCTGACTTTTAAAGGGTTTTTCACTCCCATCAGCCCAGCCTGCGGTCAGAAAGACAAAGAGAAAGATAAGAGAGAGAGAGAAGACCCAGAGAGAGAGAGAGAAAAACGAAGGAGAAAGGGAATGGGGTGAATAGTAATGGCCAGAAATATTGCCCATTTTCTTTTAAATAACTCAAAAAGTGCTCTAATAACATTTGATTCACTGCAAAAACGTTTAAATGATCAAAAGCAGCTTTCCACAATTTTTTATTTCAATAATAATGTTGCAGTACTTTATTTGGTTTACTCAGAGTTTACTACATCCATTTAGATCCTCCACTTGCTATTTGGTACTTTACCACAGAATAACAGTGATTTTGCTGGTCTTGTATGCCACACACACCACTGAACATCTGAAACCAGGGCTCATACATACATAGAAAATTCTGTATATAAACAATCCCAATACAAGAATACCTTTATCCTGTTTAAAGCATCAACCTCTGTAGTAAATGGTGGTGAAAAGTGGTCACTTGAAAAAAGTTTTGTCTATGCACATATATTCACAAGAACATGAGCATTTTCAGAAGCAGTTTACATTGTAGGTTGGATTAAAAAGCTGTGTGAAGGCCAAAAAAGTATTTAATGAACTGATACATTTCAGAGACTTATGGGCACACACAGGACGTCTCAGTGGCATCACCTTCAGCAGGATGCACTTACTTGTTACATCACTGAACAAAATGTGGCGGACTGAACGGTCTAGTTAGACAAAGAATGCAAAGTTTTTGTTGTAATTAAACTTAATGTTATTTGTTTTAAATAGCATAAAATATTTTAAATGAGCTGGACGTCACGTGGAGTGCAAAATGATAAAGAATAATCAATCAAATCTTCTCATTTTTAGGTATATGTGGAGGGGTGTATCATATGATTATGATCCTTCAGTCAGAGACTTCAGCACTTTAATACCTTGTAGTGACCAAAAGCAGGAGAGGCTGAAGCAAAGTTTGAATATCAGAGTGGAAAGTGCTACAGTTAGATGTGAAATATGAATGATCAGATTGTAGAATTTGACACATCATCCATAGTCATTTTTAGGAATTCATTTCTGGACTTTTTTTTTTTATCAAGGTACTTTCAAACCTGTGACCATGGCACTCCATCTTCAATCGAAGAATAGAATCACCTTTAGGAAGGGCGGTTTATCCTTTGTGGACTAGAATACAATAGTAATATAGACCTTCTAAAAAGACATGTATTAACAGAGCACCATTGTTTTCACATTTGAACTCTCACTTTCGAACATGCAGCGCCCAGCAGGAGACTGTCTGTGTTGGACATGTTCTGACCTGCTGGAAGTGCTCCGTGTGGTTTAGGAAATTTTGTGGATAAGTGGGGGGATGAAGCAAATTATTTTAAAAAATCGACACAACCCCCTCCCCCTATATATAATGGTCCCCTATATATAATGGTTCATTCCTTTAGTGGAGACTTTTTACCCTACAGTGGAGAGCCTGGAGGAGGAAGACCTTCTCTGGTGTAAAGATGAAGAGGACTGAAGAGGAACGTTCTCCACTGTTTACATTACAGAAGAACATGTATGAAATGATACAGTACAGTTAACCTAAACCACCGTCTTCAGACAGAGAGAAAAGAAACACAGCTGAGCAGAATGAGAGAATACGCTTTAGAAATAATCAGACGGATTTAAGTTTAAGAGGAGAATTAAAGAGTTGAGTTATGGTTCACAGAGTGGAGCTTTTGGACACAAACACCTTTTTTTCTTCCTGAATTTTCTCTATTGTACATTTCCCATTATGATCACTGCTTTCCACCTTATAAACAGTGAACTTTGGTTAAAGCTGAGAGTCAGCCAGCACTCTGTGAATTAAGATCCTTTATGCTTCATACAATTTGTGGCATATTTTAGGCACTACAGAACTGTCTCGACCGCTGTGGTGGATAATGCCTGACGGGGCCTAAAGATATGAATTGCAACAAATCCACCACTTCATGCAGCACTGAGTGTGATTAATGCAGTTATTGTGAAACCAAAGTGCATGTTGGCTGTTTTAGCATGTATTCTTGGCATACGAAGTTATAACTGAATACCAGCTAGGAATTAACTTTAGCCACTCGTCACATTCTGGGAAGCCTTTGTATATCTCGGATCTTGATGTGGAGGTTTATTGAAGGAACGTTTTCCTAAAACAATACAGGGTCAGTCATATCTACCCACAGGTCTCTCACAGCGTGTGACCTTGGATGAGCAGTTATGACCACAAGCCGGAGAGCCATGCTCAACTGGTTACTGACTGATGGATCACTACTGTATTGGGCTGATTTTGCATCTCAGTTCTTGATAGGAATAACGCCTGACTGATCTTTTACAACACCACGCAAACCCTGCAGTGAACTGCTGGACTGTCTCCAAAGACGATACTTTATGACTTTAGGTTTCAACAAAGAAGTCTTTTCATGTAATTAGCAGTAATGCAGACACCATCACTACGATGCAGGGGGTCTTCTAAAACATACTGTTACTGGAGATGTTGGAACTGCAGTGGAGTTTAGTATAGGCAACTTATACTGTTATTTTCTGTAATAAAGTTTGAATCATTATATCGATTTTCTGCGCATATTTCATTTCACAGATATCATCACTGTCCACAGAAAACCATTTATCTTCATTTTTTTCTATTCGTAACACATCATCTAGCCTATACTTTATTAACAATTCACTAGTAATATAATAAAAATGAATACAAAGTCTTTAATTGGAAAAGGCAAAACATTATTTACATCAGTAAGTTAAGGGAAAGCGTTTTATTCATTTTTTAATACTTTATGAAGGTTTTACAAAGTACAGGGCAGTTGCTGTGTTGTAGAAAAATAAGAATAGAAAAAATGGAGGCAGATGGTTTTCTTTGGACAGCGATGACATCTGTTAAATGTTATATGTGCAGTATGTCAATATAATTATATAAATGACCTAGTAGGTGCAGAAACTAACACTATACTCTTTCTATACCAAACTCCACTGGGGCTCCAAACATCAGCATGCATCAGTTTGCAACACTTAATGTACGTACATTCAGTTCTTTGTTCATGTGTCAATTTAAAATGTTCAGACTGAAGAATAGTTCATTCATGTATGGATGAATAGATAGATAGATTAATGCTGACACACATCAGAAGCATCTGATGTGGGAGGTGAATAAGCAAATTATATTCAAACTCTCAACAATGTGTAAAGCCTCCGGTTGGCTTGTTGCTTGATGTAGTCAAAGGTAAGCGAGAAGTGTTTTTACTTTGGACCCGTCAGGGCAGAGGTGAGTATAACACTCTACATCTTTAGCATACATTCTGAAGTTTTGGGGTATGTGTTGTTACTGTGCTACTATAGTCATGTAACATTGATATATAGCTTATGTCTCTTTAATCTTTCATTAAAATGTACTTTATGATATTCTGATTAAAAACACTTATGAACACAATGTCTGCTTTTTTTCTTGCCTCAGAATTCACTGCTAAGCATCAGAGAAGAGTACATGGTGCTTGCCATGGCCTCTATCGTTAGATGGGCTTTGGTGTACTGGATCCTCGCTCAGGTCGTCATCTTCTGTGCTGCTTTGGAAAAGCCTGTCCACATTAAACTTGAGCTTGATGATGAACTTACCAAACTACCAGATCTGGTGAAAATGCGGTACAGTTCTCAAAAAGCAACTGAACCCATGTACAGTGACCAGGGTCAGAAGAATCTAGTTGAAAGTTCTAGACTCAAAAAACTGTATATTAGAGGAAAATTCATGATTGAAGGAGGCAATAACAGACGTCTCGTTTGGGACAATAAAAGGAGAGAAGCAAGGGAATTAGGAGAGCTCATTTTAATGATATTCAAAAGTGATGCCGTTGTCATTGTGGTGTTCCCAGATGATCTGCAGACTTATATCGGCTTTCAGTTCCAGAGGGAGTTTGAGGAAATGGTACAGAAAACAAATGGGAAAATTACAGTTGGACGAGGGGTGATAAATGTCTATTTGGGTTTGGGTGATCAGAATCAGGTACATGTTCTCTTGGACAAGGAGATAAGCAGGCAAAAAAGGGAAAACATAAAAGACTTTGAAAAGGATGAAAAATTCTATAGCATTTTTGCGACCTACAGTTCCAATGCATTCGGCTTCAGGACAGTGTTTAGCGAGTGGTCTCCCGAACCTGCGGATATATTTCGAGTGAAAATCCAGGAGGCGGACTCAGTGGCTGTGAAGCTGATGTCTGTTTGCACATCTGATAAAAACGGCGTAAAAGTAGGTTCACAAACAGAGCAGGGTTTAGCCGACATTTTGCTCAAGCTCTTGCGAGTTCAGGGTGGGGAAACACACCCAAAGCAAAGGGTCAGAGTTGAACTTCCTGAAAACTGTGAGACTGAAAAGAAAAGAGAGGACTTTACAAATCACCTGGTGGACCACCTGCTTAAGAAAGATCTCAAGGCTTTTGGAAAAGAACCACTGGTTCATATGCATTTGTATGATTCAGAATTTTCTGATGATGTCAACTATATTAAGAATTCACACAAAGAGGACATTTTTGCAGAAATAAGGAAAGGCGTAATCCAAACTCAGATTAATCCAAAGGATCGTGTAAAAGTATCATCGGCTAAAGAACTGTTCATACACATCCACTGCCATGGCGACTCTTTTGTATATGGGTTTTTTGTCTGCGGTGTGGATTCACAAACACTTGCAAAAAATCTGTTTGAGTCTGTTGAAAAATTTTTTGATCGCCCTGTGTCAAAGGTTGGAATAGTGAAATTTCATGTTTGTAATGCTGGTAAACCTGATGGGCAGAAATATGTAATAGATTTTTTGACTAAATTTGATGCGTTACTGCGTAAATATAACATAAATATCCAAGAATCTCTGTCCTACAAGTCTAAGACATCTCAATACGATGAACACACCCTGGTAACGGTTCCCTGTGAAACCAGGGATTCTGTAAATTGGCCAGGTGTACATGAGAAACAGGTCTATAGCAGATTTACAGTTAGGACCACAAAAACTGCGGAGGGATACGAAGCTTTTACTGTTTTACCATTTACTGAGTACAACATACTCTACTCAAAGTGAAGTTCTGGACCACACAGGTGGAATTTTGCAGGTTTATATTCTTTATTTCTATCTGTCTACTGGCACATTTTCCTAACAAGCTGTTCCATGCCGAAAAACGTATCTGTTCTATGATTTTACGTTTGGATATGCTATTAAAAACTGATGTTGAGCATGACAAAACTGTCTCATTATTGATTTTCACAAGGGCTTCACAAGGATTTACTATGATGCTCTAAAAACCACTGCTTTCAAAAGACTATTGTTATTATTAGTAGTAGAATTATTGTTATTCAGAACTTTACTGTAGACCAGCATTCATAAGGCCTTGAGTTTCATGACAACTGACATAAACCTCTATAAAAATTTAGAAAGGTTTATTCCCACAAGCATCTGTAACAAGGTTTTCTGTTGAGGTGAGACATCTGATGCTCACTGGAATAGGCCTTTGTACATGTATGGATTGTTCAGTTGCCGTGATAGGCTTATGTATGTATGTATGTATCCTCATGAGGGACATACTGTATGACTAAATGCAGCACTTTCCTAAACTGTTACCTAACAATAACATTATAAAAAAATACATTTTAGAACATTTTCATTTTAGCCTTGTGAAGGTCTTGTTAGTGGATATTGTTTCTCACTTGTGGAGCTTTTAAAACTGGAGTAAAGTTGCATATTCGCCTTCTCAGAGGGTTTGGTAGCAGAGACTTTCATTCTGAGAAGGTATTTGCAAGAGCAGCTGTAGTGAAATACAACTTAGACCTCCTGCCTGTGTAAACTGGGGTGAGACCTGCATAGCAGTGACAGTCAAACTCATATTTACTTAAAGTTTAAAGAGGCAGCAAATGACATTTCTCAGACTTTAGTCAATTTTTTATTTAAAAAAATGTATGAATATCATGAATGTACACAGGTCAGCCACGTCACTAAAACCACTGACAGGTGAGACGGCAAGTAAACAGTCAGTTCTTGAAGGTAATGTGCTGGAAGCAGGAAAAATGGGCAAAGTATAAGGATCTGAGAGACTTTGACAAGGACCAAACTGTGATTACTGGATGAACGGCAGGTCTTTTGGGGTGTTCTCATTATGCAGTGGTCCATGGGCGCAGATGGGACCAGGGACGGGAGAGATGTGTCCCCTTCAGACCTTGATCCATCCCTCCCACTTACATGGCAAAAAAAAATCATGCATCTGCTGTTGTCAGTTACTTACTTACTTACCCACAAATATGCTAAGGCACTTATACTCAGCAGCACCACCTGTGGCGTGGAGATAAAATAAGGAATTTTTTCACCACGCACCAATACCTCCAACCCACCCATGTCCGATCGGAAGAGCTACTGTAGCACAAACTGCAGAAAAACTTCATAGTGCTTCATGGCTTGCTGCATATGGGGCTGTGTAGCTGCAGACCAGTCAAAGTGCCCATACTGCCCCCTGTCCATCACAGAAAGTGCCTACAATGGACAGGTGAGTATCAGAACTAGACCATGGTCTGCTGAATCACATTTTCTTTTAAATCATGTGGATTGCTGGGTGTGTATGTTGCCTAGGGTTAGGCTGGAACCAGGATGTACTGTGAGAAGAAGGTGTGGAATCTCAGTTCAATCAAGCTTCTGTGGGACATGCTGAACAAACCAGTCCACTCCATTGAGTCCCTGCCTCAGAACATATAGGATGTACTAAATCAGAGCTGTTTTGGTGACACGAGGGGGACCTACCCAATATTAGGCAGGTGGTTTTAATATTATGGCTGGGAACACATTGAAATATGTTATTTTTCCACAAATATTAGTGCACAGTTACATACTACATAATTACTTAAGACTATGTATAAATATTTATCTGGATATGAATAACTAGAAATTTGTCTTAACTTTAATAAAATAAAAAAAAGGACTGTTTATGGTAGAACAGGACATGTTGAAAACAATCAATGATCTGGAGTCCACTGCCTGTGAGACGGAAATGTGGTCCTGTGGTCAAGTCTGTCACTGATTTCAAAATGGTCGAATGCCCTGCTGTGGTCGGGGTGGTTTGGATTGTTACTCAACCACATTCTTAGACCATGAGAAACTCACAAGGAGAATGTGCTCTCTCACCGACACATTCATGACAATGAGTTATGCTCGTTCCAGCACTTTATCTCTTGTTTAGCAGGTCTTCAGCTGTTTGACATCCTCCCTAGAGGGACATTCACCAAGATCCCAATTTGCAGTGCAGAGGATGGGTCTGTTTTCAGGCCCAGCGTCTGTAGATGATAGGCGACCCTCAAAATGAAGTGTGGTTTCATATATGCAACTGTATGGATGTAACACACGGACAGTAATGTAGTGTTCTTCTTGTGCGTGGCTGCTTTAACAGAATTATTGGCCTCCCTGAATAACTGCTGTGCATTAATGTGCAGCCTAGTGGGACTAAACAGTCTGAGAAAGACCAAAATATATGAATACATCATTAGTATAGGAACTAAATTTTGTATCTCAGAAAATAAGAACTTCACATGTTTCGATTTGATTCCTTTCAGGATTTTAGTAATTTTGGGCCACTTCTAAGGGTGGAAATTGGTGGAAATGCTTCTGTAAACCGAAGATGAAATTGTGTAAAAATAAATGTAAAAAATCATGTAAAAAAATTTATCATTAAAAATGACAAACACAAAAATGGAGATACAAGATTATGTTCCCACAGCAGCAATAGCTTTTTCTGAAATTATTAAAAACAAACATAATTCATTAATTTCCTCAATTTACTCAGTATAATTTTATAAAATGATAAGGTTTCTGCTAAAACTGACCAAAAAAGCAAAATATAAGAAAACACACACACCAAATATCCCAAACATCACTACAATAATAATACTTCTAAAGTGCTTTTGTACACATTCTTCAATCAATTCAGAACAGTCAAGTCTGGGAGATTCAGAGTTCCTTCATTTTCTCTCCCTCAGACCAATTCGCTGTAATGTTATGTAATGTTCTCCGAACTTCCATTTCTGACTCAAAAGCTACATCAAGAATCTAACAATGACTTGCTTTTCTCCATGTGGTTGCTGAATAGTGCTCCTCAGGATGAGAATATGAACAGCATGTGAAAGAATCTTGAATTTTGTGGAACGAGTAGTCTCTCTTTCAGAGCACGCCTTCAGCTCCGCCGGCCTCAGCCCTTGCCTTTGTTTTCCTTCGTGTTCTGAATCTCCATAGTAGCAGTGCCAGCACTAGCACCACTATTAGCACCAACACTACCCCTGCTATGATGCCCAGCCTCAATGCCAGCCCAGATTCAGAGCTTTGAGGCTGGAAGCGGGTACAGGAGTGCTTCACCCTGTTGCTAACTCCAGCCCCGTTTGCCGCCTGGACACACACCTCGGCCCCGTCTGTTATCTCACCAAGGTCCATCTGCCGTCTCGTCTCATCGGTCTCCATCTCCCCATCCCGACCCTCCACCCACACCAGGTAGTGGGTCACTGTGGAAGCAGGAGCACACCAGTGTGCCACAACCCTGCCCGAGCCTTCTTGCAACAGTCTGTGGAGGTGTGGAGGATCCGGGGGCTCAAACGGCCCACTCATTCCAGGACAAGAGCAACCCTGCAAGGCTGCTAGCTGCTGGCAGGATGGCTGCTGGTCCTGGCAGAAGCTGTAGTTGCACTGTTCAGCTGCAGGTTTGAATGCTGAGGTTGGCTGAGTATCATCCTCAGCATCTACATCGTAATCGTTTTTGTTAATGTTATCGATGAACCGAGTGTAGTTCGAGGATGATGATGCTGGTGCCACAAAGGAAGAAAGGATGAGTGAGATGATGGAGAGAAGCAGGGGAGGTTTCCTGAATACCACCAACATGATGTCTGGAAGTAAAAATTGATCAGTTATAATCACTTTAACAGTGTAATTAGATCAATCTTGAACGTGAATTCACATTTACTGGCGTCATGCATTAATGTCTTGCTGGCCATACATTCAGAGACTCATTAACTCATAATCTGCACCCAAAATAGGATGCATGCATGGAACAGACAAGTAGTTTCATGCTGCCTTTAGTGTTGGATGAGTACACACACATTCAGAACACATAAGGGTCCATATGTGGGCCTAACTCTAATTTATCACTCTCATAACTCACATATTAGTTTAGGACTGCAGAATAATTCGCATTAATGATGTTTTTTTGTTTGAGATCTTAATCACTTAAGGCTGGGGTAAACACAGCGAGAACACCCTAATCCGAGTGGCTCCAAAGGCGGCTTTTGATGTGGGAAAGAAGCTGCTTGCCACATTGTTCTATTTTTGTTAGGATTTGGCAAATACACAATGTCTAAACAGTTTAGACCAGGACTGCTCAAAATGTGGCCTGCAAACTGGGAGGTCAGACCACCAGAAAGATATCTCCAGTATTGTAAGCATTGTAAGTATTGTAGTAAAATAACAAATTGAATGGTGTAAAATGCATATTTAAAATGTGGTTTCAATCCTAACTACCATCTTTATTTTTCTTTTTGGCCCTTGGTCCAGCACAAACATTGCACAAACACTTGGGCCCCCCAAGACAAGACATTTAGGTTCCCCAGGTTTGAAGCACGTAAACACAAGAGGCATAAATCTAGAGTTAAAGAACAGCCTGCACTGCGCAAGAATAAGGCATGCTTGTGTGTGTGTGTGTGTGTGTGTGTGTGTGTGTGTGTGTGTGTGTGTGTGTGTGTGCGTTTGTGTGTGTGTGTCATCTGCATTTCATTAGCAAAGTAATTACTGCTCGTTACACAAATATTCATGAATCATTTGCTTTCAGAAAACATGTTTTGAAAGAAATTAACCTATGAAACTTTCTATAAATCCTGTTTGTGGTAAATCATTCAGGAAAAAGGAGACACACATAAAAAGGAAAGGAAAGAATGCACAGCTCTGGAATTTTAAACCATCTACTATAATAGAGCTATTGTGTTGAAACTGCCTGTGGAATTAGTCCCCCCCGGTCGCTTTTGTAATCGGGGCGAAACGTATTCAGAGTTTCTACCAGATTCATCAAGTTCAATGAAAGTAAATGACAATTTGATTGACTTACCTGTGCAAATGAAATCCTACGAGTTGGGACGTCCTGAGAAGTGTGATGTGATCTGTAGTAAATCTCTCTCTTTGTCCCGTTCCCTCGTTCCAGTCTTTATAAACAGCCTCTGCAACTCCCCAACAGACACCTCCTTCTTTCCCTCCTCCCTCGCCCCACTCCCTCTCTCTACACTCCAAATGTCTCCACTCAATAGAGCACCAGGCAGAACGTGTGTGTGTGTGTGTGTGTGTGTGTGTGTGCAGGCTAAACTCTACCCCTCATGAATCACATACACCCACATTCCAGCTGCATGTGCAGGTTTGAAGCCCGTCTCCACACACGCCCCCATACACTTGCCAAACAACAGCTAATGTCGACTTCTCTGATTAATTCAGGGTACAGCTCAGACACTGTATTAACCCAACCCAATTACCGCATTATCTGAAGTCTTGGCTTTGATAAAAGAACAGCAGAGATCGCCCATGGAGCTGGAATTTAGCTCAAATTGCCAGAACTTGCACCATCCAAAGTCAGGTACGACCCAAAGCTGGTCATCTGCCAGAGGATAAAGAACACAGCTTTCTCCAGTTCAGCGATGCAAAACTAACTCTTACATACTTCCCTTCGGTAAAAGCAAAAAGTTTCTTTAGGCAAAGTGAAACATCTAATAAACTAGCAAGAACTTCATTGTTCAACTCCCCATCATGAAATCTGTGCAAAAACCTGCTGCAACTCAGATTGCTTATTTTCTGTTTTTGTTCATATACTTTTATTGCTTTAAGGCAGAACAAAACAATCACGCTTAACACAAAACAATGCAATGCTTGATATGAAAAGAAGTAAAATAAATAAATACACGAACAGTAGTAATAATTTTTTTAAAAGATTAAGTTTTTAAAAGGGGGAGATTTCCAAGTATTTTATTGGGTTTATACCATTATGATTATTATTATGTAACTATGACTTATCTATTACTGATCTCTATTACATGCAATAACTGTCTCAGTATAGAGAACAACTCCATACCACTATTTGTGTTAATAGTAAATTACATAGCAGCAAGTTATTTGTCTATAGTATTTATACCCCAGTATTTAGGTAAATATCATCGTGTATTTCGTACAGAGTGCATTTCTGCAGTTTTTAACTGACTTTTATTTCTGCCAGGTTCTCTGGTTTCCTCCCACAGTCCCTTTGGACAGTGGTTAGTTTACACTGTAGATCCGTTCAGATATTTTCATGGACTCAGCTTACTTTACAAATTGGGCAAGTAAAGTTTAGCATTGAGGGTAATGAGGAGTGTTGGAGAATGTATGGAAGTAAAGATATTTTGGCTCATTTTGCAATAATTTTAAATGCTCAGATACCTGAGCGTGTCAGAAAGAGTGCACTATAGTCTAATGATTGAATTATAGTACGTTTTGGACACAAAATCTTATTTATACTTACAAACTAGAATGTTCTGGTGCAAAAATGTGAGCCACATTGTTGAAATATTGCTATATTGCTTTATTTCTTTGTCAAGCGTAACTAAACAAAATCCTATTTTTATTAAATATTGATTTTATGGTTACTTTTTTGTGACCACAAATAAGTGAATTCTGTATTAATGCATCATTATTTAAAGCCTTGGTGTTTCTTAGCTGGTGACTGCAACTTTATACATTAAATTGCTTGGTGGAAGAATTATCATTATTCTTAAAAAGATCATATTTATTGGACACTGGTGCATTTTATCATTGTCTTATAAGACAAAACACAATTTGAATACTCTGCTTCATACATGCTGGAGTGTGCTGCCCTTCTGACTCACCGTGCAATAAAGGGGAGGCCAATTACTCTTACAATTACAAGCTGTCTATGACTCAGTATGCAACAAAAGGTGGAAAAACACAGTCAGAGAAGATGTCAAAACAAAATACTTCATCAACAAAGATGATGTTCAGCCATTGAAGGATGTTCAGCATGAAAAGCATCCCCAAGCTTGGCATCCCCAACATCTGCACTTATTCACAGTTTATTCTGTAATTGACCTATAAAACCAGCCATTTTCCCTGATCTTCCCACTTGAATTAACGAATGCAGTAAATGAATAAAACGAAACAAGATGAAGTTGTATCAGACTCTTGTGCAATAACCGATCCACTGTCCATGTCACAGGAGGCAGGAAGTGGTGCCATATGAAGGACATGTTACCGCGGAGATACGTCAGTGTGGTAGGCAAGTGAGGAAACTACAACATTTTTTCACTTCCAGTATTTGACGAAGTTGCATCTGTGAGAGAGCAGCTGACGCTAGTTTCAGCTAGCCACAGTCAAGCTAGCTAAACGGACATCAGGATTCAGTGCAGTTTCCTGCACAAAGTAACAAATGTTATTTTACGGAAGACAACGGGTTTCAAATTATAGTCCAGTGTACAGTAAAGCCTGCAAGAAGCCAAGCCTTGATTTCTATAAGAAGAAGAAGATTTGTAGTTCTGTTTTTAGAAGCATTTTATTTTAAGGGTCCTACCTAATGACTTCATATATATATATATATATATATATATATATATATGTATATATGTAGCTCTGAAAAAAAGACACCACTACAAAAATGTTCACTTTCTCCAGTTTTCAGTTTCTCAGGTTTATCTTTTATAGGTGCAAATACTGAATTCAACAGCTTTGCCTTAGTTTTTAAGAACTGCTGACAATATTTCTCCTAATTTCCAAATAAAAATATTGTTCTTTAAAG
>JBBJLS010007587.1:0-16119 GCA_037577275.1 Bryconaethiops microstoma
TCCTCCCGAGGTTTCTTCCTCCAGCTGAGGGAGTTTTTCCTCGCCTCTGTCGCCTTTGGCTTACTCACTAGGGGCTCTGACCTGGACTTTGTAAAGCTGCTTTGTGACAACCTGGTTATAAAAAGCGCTATATAAATAAAATTGAATTGAATTGAATTGTTGGGTGGTGTGCTTGCCTAAACAGGGACTGAATGCAGATACGTCTGTGCATGGGACTGGTATAGGCAACAAGGAGATGCAAATGCAGAAATTGATCAGACTGAATGTTTAATCCAAAAAGAGTCTGATCATACAAAATTAAACAAACAAATCAATCCAAAAGTCTTAAATGCAAAACTTAACTAGAATAAACTAAACCACACACAGACTCTCAAGCACAAGTATGGCTTAAAACAGGTGACAAGCTGTGATAAACTAAATTCATTAGTTAATCTTGAACTAAAACTGAAATACAAACACAAAGACAATCACCAAACCAATGTAAGGGAGAGGTTATCGTCAAAAGTCAGAACAGAAATTCACTGAAGTAAATTTAAAAAGAGAAAAATAGAAATGCAAGCTTGGCTTGGTCATGGTGTGTACGCAGCAAAGAAAAGAAAAACACAAATTAGAATGATGGTTACTGGATAAAAACACTCAGATCCTTATGCTTGCCTGTTTTTCTATTTACAGGCTGACCAATATATTCCACTTGACAGGTGCAATTGTAAGGGGATTGTAATGGTATTATTCAGTTCACCTGTCAGTGGTTTTAATGATGTGGCTAATTTGTTTGTATATGTATGTATGTGCATATCGTGCAAAAATTATATTTTTACAATTGTCGTTCTGTCTTATCTATGGCATATTGAGTAGATTAAAGAAATGGAAACAAATGTTTTACTGTGACAGGCTGCTAAGTGCCCCAAGAGACAAGGTGCCTAGATAATGGTTTTCCAGCCACTCAGCATTCAACAGTATACTAATCACCAGTCTGTTCATCTGGAATCAATTGCATCTGTTTCTTCACTGGTTCAGGACTTAAGTTAGATGGCTTTAGTATGCTTGAATGATTCAAATGTAGGTCACTGTGTAGCTTAAAAAGCAAAAACATTCCTCTGAAACTGGTCAGGTACAAGAACTGAACTAAAAACGAGTGCCAAAAACTTTGGAAATCTTTCAGGAAACTTGGAGAACTGTTCCTCAAGACTAAATTGAAAAAATACAAAAAAGTCTGGCCTTTAGGAAGTAAAATATAAAGACCTGACAGGTGAGTCAAGCCCATTGCACAGTACTGTAATATATACCAGAAATATATGTATTCTTGGTATTCCTAGGCTGGAGTGCTGTGGATATAGTGGAACTTGTGCATATGATTTCAAAGAATTTTCAAGATGCCGACAAACAAAACAGTACAGGTACTCTTCAGGCAGAGTTGTGATCCATGCACTTAGTTTAATGAGCAGTGTTTTTGTGGGCCTTGTCATCTCTTGTTACGTTTATAAGTCACCCAGACATAACTGTTCAGCCGTTGTATAGAGAAGGGAGACCAGTGCAGTGCAGTGCTGTTGTCACATGAAGTCATTAGCCGTTAATCCTGAAGCAATGAGCTGGGGAGAGGTGTCTTCTCCTTCTCAGCACCAAGAGGCAAAAACACCAATGTAGACGAAGAGACGGCGTCACTTTCAGCCACCGAAGCATCCCGGATTGACCAAATACACACTGGCATTTGAGTATATTTGGCATCCATGGTTGCTTTCCCCAGCTTGAATAGTTGAGGGGCATTTCTCCAAACCTTAAAACACTGAGCACTGACAACTCTATGACAGACGGGGCAAAAAAAATAAGACAGAAAGACCTCAATGAATTCCTATACTAAATATCCAAAAGCGATTTTTTTCTGGGAAATCACTTTTCTGGACATTTGTCAAATGTACCAGAAAGTTTTCTTTTGACCTTTGGTTCTAATGGTGTCCTTCAATGCGTGGGACGTTCAAGCCCGACATGAACAGTCCTGTTGAGTTGGAACAAATATGTTCTACTACGTATTTTAAGTCTATTACTTCTACTAAGTTCATTGAAATTTAAGCTTTTGTACTGGGTCAGTTTAGCCCTCCTCCATACCTTTATCCATCCCCATGCTGTGTTTCACACTGTTCTGAAGGAAATGGATCATGAAATTATGGCTGAGCTCCATACCCTTAGGGATCTGGACCAATAACCAACAAGATCAAGAGCAGGCAAATTGCCCAAGGAGCTTACTTTTGTTTGCATCTGTGGTACTATAAGATCTTCTTTTGTTTTACTTACTGCAGTTCATTAGTCCAACATTTCCCAGCTGAAACAGCCTGGAATTCACCACTGATAAGCTCAGATGTATATGTCCTTGGCTGCAGAGTATGAGCTGTAAGTGGAAACTGTAGCCCCGGCCTTTGCATTAGACACCACACAGAGATAAAATAGACCCAGTGGAGCAGGGCCAAACACTAGCACCATGGACAGCAACCTTAAGTTATTACCTTATAGTGGGGTGTCCAAACCTTTTGTCTTGTGGCGTATTTACAGCGAACCAAGGAGCAAAAAGGCAAAACACAAATATAGAAGGTAGTTGGATATTAAGAATGTATTTTATAATCTTATATATTATAATATTTTTGGAGTAAAACATTTCAAACACAAAATGAAATAGAAAATAAAGGACATTTGTGACATTTTTTTCGAGAAGACTGGAGGCAGATGTATATGCAGGCATAAGTTTATTGAACAAAACCAAACATGATGAATATAAAGGAAAACCAAATACTGAACAAAGAACCGGGAAAAAAAAAACCAAAAACACAGGATAACACCACACAGTGAAGACAGGAAAGTGTCAGGGTGAACAGACAAACATTGATTCCCACAAAAAGGATACATATACTAAGTCAAAAAATGGAAAGTGGTGGAGACATGAACAGGTGAGCTCACTAATCAGAGGGCTGGACTAAGATGGAGCTGAAAAACCAAGTAAAAGGCCACATAGCCCAAAGAAAAACAAAGACAGAGAGAGGCTAAA
The DNA here is from genome assembly GCA_037577275.1 of Bryconaethiops microstoma. Lineage (NCBI taxonomy): Eukaryota > Metazoa > Chordata > Actinopteri > Characiformes > Alestidae > Bryconaethiops > Bryconaethiops microstoma. The sequence goes on from JBBJLS010007587.1 coordinate 3,035, forward strand.
TGAGGCAGGATGTGACAGAATTAATAGGGATAGTCAATGGCTTGTCCCCCTGTTGTGACACTAAGAGCCTCTGCTCTTTTCTGAAGGCCCTATACTCTGTGTCGGAACGTTGTAGTGAGAATATGATTTAACCACAGTGAGGTCGAGTACTGATGTTGGATGGTTAGTTTTGGACCACTCCAGATCATCCCAAATGCATGAAGCTCCGCTGCTCCAGAGAACATAGTTCCACAGCCCAATGTTTTATAGCCCTCCAGGCAATACTTAGCAGTGGACATGGTGAACAGCTATGAGAGGCCCTTCAGGCCAACATTTAAACTTGAATGACACGCACACTATTTAGGTACTCTATAAAGCTATCATACTCTCTCACATACACATCAAACCTCTCTCACACAGTCATACTCTAAGGTATGCACATTTAAGCATAATAGTAAATATGCCAAGACTATTTCAGACCTCGCAGTGCGAAGAAGAGGTTTTCAGTGAGTGTTACGTTTGTGATGTGTATGAGAAGGTTTGATAGTATATGTAAGAGGTTTGATATGAGGGTTAAGTAAAAGAGTGACTAGATAAGTGAGTGAAACACTAAAAATGTGCTTTACATCTGCATGTTTGAGAGAGAGAGAGAGAGAGAGAGAGAGAGAGAGAGAGAGAGAGAGAGAGAGAGAGAGAGAGAGAGAGATAGAGAGACGGGACTAGAAAATGAGGATTCTGCCTTATGATGAAGCTAATGGTCTGCTTAGCTTTATAAATATTGAGGTTTAAGTAATTCTCAGGAGTGCTGAGATATTGCTATGAGTAAAAGGATATGCAAAGGCCTCCTTTCCCTTATAGATGTAGCTTTTTACATGTACTATAAATAGCTGTAAATACTCCTGTTTTGTTGAGCTGTGCAGAAGTAATTCTTTTGTTTGCAATCGTGGGAAGCTGAGCAATGAAAGGATAAAACATACACAGAACAGACTGGTGACATTGTCATGCTGAGGTGAACGCTGAGTGTGTGATGGTGAGGGAGTGTGATTATATCCACCGGTGCTGCATCTTCATGTTCTGAGCCACTCTGCATAATGAAGAATAATGAAATCCTGAGATTAGTGTTCCAGAACAAAACCTATTTACTCATATTCCACTTCTAGTGACGGCATATGTTCGTCCTTGAGGTGCATTTGACATAATTTTTCACAAAATGATGGAGTTTTCTTTTCTACAGGTCTAAAGCATGTGTGCACATGCCTGCAGGAGTTTGTCCTTAGCTAATTGGACATATGGTGCCTTTGACATGCCATTAAAAGTCCATCTTTAAAACGTCACATGAGCTGGATGCATCATCAAAAACAGAATCCTGTGGAATCAAAACCAATCATTGGCACTAGATGTGCTCCCAGTGTGTGTGTGTATGTGTGTGTGTGTGTGTGTTGTGTGTGTGTGTGTACTCTTTCATTACAGTGTAAAGGGACAGAACCTAAATGTCATCTTTGTCATGCAGTTCCATAATGAATCACTGCTGCAAAGCTCAACCACTCTAACAAGCTCGCAGATGCCATTGTGGCAGCACATAAAAAAATAATACACACATACACACACACACACACACACACACACACACACACACACACACACACACACACACACACACACAACAGGTAGTATTTCGTAGTTCCAAAGCCAAAAATCACCACATGAAGAGTCAAGAGAAGCATCACTTTGAGGGCCAAATGAACAAAAATGAAATAAAAAAATAAATAAAGCAGATAAAGCACTAATAATTAGGAAAGGAAGAATAAGCAATTGAAAAAAATGATAAACCGGGACAAAATTATGAATCAGAAATTCTGATCAAATTTCTACTATCAAATTGAAATCATTAACATCTGAAATTTTTGGTCATAAAAATTTGATCTCCTCAAAATTATAATCTAACAACTTTCAGATTACTCAGACCCTCACTGACAGGAGGGACAGGAGTCTCTTAGTATCCATTAAAAGATGACAAATGCGTGACTGCCCTCATAAAGTTGCAGGAGAGCTGCATATTTTTAACGCTATCACTTATTTGAAGCCGCATACTTACTCTCCAAAGGGGAGGCTGGGGGGCATAATCGGAGTAATCATGCCTTAAATTCAGCCTAAATACTGAGCCATCATCTCCTCATCTAATGCATTAAAATGAGGTCTAATCACCGACCCAAGCTTTGGAGGATACATTAATTGAGCGATTAATATATTCCCATGTCAGAGACATATTACTCATTTCAATCAAGGGCAGCCTCAGTGCTGCCACTTTGATGTTATGTACAAGACGAGCAGGCCCCAGGTGGACAGCTAGAAAGAGCACAGTGTGTAGTAGCAGTGTTACACTAGTAACTGCTTGCAATACAATTACAGTAGAGGACATTTCAACCACAATATTACAACCACTGACGGATGAAGTGAATAACACCAATTGTCTTGTTAAAATACTGAGGGTCCTCGACAGATCTATTCCTTTGACAGTGATGTAACCTGACTTTTGGAGTAAGTTGAAACACTCCCTAGCCTAAGTCACTTACCTATCCTAACACAGTTGTAAAATCATAAAAACACAACTAAGCCACAGAAAAAGGTAATTGAAAATTCCCTCCCTCACTGCATTACTGCGCATTCTTCCACTGCTCATGGTGTAAGTCAAGTGGTAGTGGGAGTGAGCATTGCAAACTGGAAATGTCATATGTCGAGACCGTTGTAACTCGAGGACCCCCTGTAGAGCCTGTCAAGAGGTTGAATATTTTTGGCAGCAAGTGAACAGTCAGTTCTTTAAGCTTATGTGTTGGAAGCAGGAAAAATGGTCAAGCTTAAGAATCTTATGGCCTTTGAATAGGGCCAGATTGTATCTGCTAGACAACTGGGTCTGAGTGTCTCAACCACATCAAGTCTTGTGGGGTGTTCCCAGTATGCCATGGTTAGTTCCTACCAAATGTGGTCCAATGGCAGGACAACAGTAGAACTGGAGACTGGGGCAGCCGGTAGCCTAGTGGTTAACATTCGCCCTACAATCAGGCTGTCATGAGTTCGATTCCCAAGACTGCTAAGCACCTCTGAGGTTCTCTTGAGCAAGGTACTGTCCCCACACACTGCTCCCCCGGTGCTGTGTTCACTTGGTGAATGGGTTAAATGCAGACGAATTTTGTGCTATTCACACTGTGTGCTGTGGTGTGTTCAATTATGACAGAATGGTCACTTTCACTTCACTTAAGGTTCCTGGGCACCCAAGGCTCACTGATAAATGTACGGAGCGAAGACTTACTCGTCCGGTACTATCCCACAGAAGAGCTACCATAGCACAAATTGCTGAACAAGTTAATGTGATGGAAAGGTTTCAGAACGTGCAAAAAGATGTCTGCATAGCCAGGGACAAATCAAGAGTGCCCATACTGATCCTTATTTACAGCTGAAAGTAGCTACATTTTGCTTGTGAGTATCAGAACTGGATCACAGAGGAAAACAGTGGTCTGATCTGGTAACTTAGTTTCTTTTGGGAAGAAAACTTACTGCTCTTCATTTGGCTTAGTCCACTCCTGAAGCTTGGTGATTCCTTTAACAAAAAAATAAAGCCCTTGGAACTAGTATTTCACCACTCTGTCTATTGATCTGGCAGGTTGGAATCAGAAAGGATGAGGAAACACCCATTATGGTGCGGCCTACCCTAGATGGGCTTTTACAGGGATTGGCACAATATTTGGAAGTGTGATGTCCTGTGAGCGGCTGCGAGAGGCCGTCCTTGTTAAGTTTGTATGTAGGCTTTGTTTTGTACTTTAATTTTTAAGTATTATTGGGTGTTTAGGGATTGAATGGATACAGCTGGGTTTTAGTTAAAGTTAAGTGTTTGTGTTGGGTGATTGGTTTGTGGGTTTTGGGATTTAGTATTTAGTTCGTGTGTGACCACCCTGCGTTGTTGGTCAACCATCATTTTCGCTTAGGTTACTCCTGTCCCCTTTTGTTTCTCTTACAGCTATAGTCCTGAGTCTGGTTCTTATGCCAGTTTTGTTTTTGTATTATAAATACAAAGGTATTAAACAATGGGAGTCTGTGAGTGCACCTGCTATGTGTGCCTGGAGAAGGAAGCCAGGTGTGACACACTGACCAACCCATCTAACAGGCACAGCAGACTGGATGACAAGACCCTGGAGATGTGGGGAGTTGAAGAGAATGAGGCACGAGGTGAACCGGCGAGAGCAAAACGGTTTACAATCTGCGAGTTTTTGTGTGGCAGAGAGTTGGAGGATGAGGAAGCAGACCTAGGCTTCTAGAGGAACGGGTGGATCCCCGATTATATCTCCAGAGCGCATTGTGGACCCCCTCGTCCTAGGCTCGACCGCAGATTGGCAAGGCGGGAGATCTGCAGTTAGGAGACGAAGGAGGCGCTCATGTCCTTCACCCGTTCCCCAATGGCCAATGAAGTCAGAGGCTTTCCCCGGTGCTCCTCTTAACGTGAGCCCTTGGCTGGACCAGTTAGCCTCACTTGTGGCCCACCTGGGCACTAGGACCCAGAGTGAGCCAAAGTTGGAGGCAGTGCTCCAGCCTCCAAGGCAGCTAGAAGCACCGCCCACAGAAGCTATGTGGTTCAGCTCGTCCATAGCAGAAGACAAGCTCCAGCTGCAGCAAAGATGGGAGAAGCAGCAACAGCAGGAAAAATAGCTGAGGGAACAGTTCCTGAGCCTGATGACCCATCTCTGGGAGCAAGCCACCCGGCAGCTGAGGCAAATGCCTGAGGGTCCAGGGATCCTCCAAATTTTGGCCATTCAAGCACTGCCGCAGAGAGTGTTCAAGCTGCGGAGGGTGTTCAAGCTGCGGAGAGTGTTCAAGCCGTGGAGAGTGTTCGTGCCGCTGCAGTCCCCATCAGAGAGAGCTTCGAAGCGGCTCAAGCGAGGCTCCAGCGTCCCATGCCTGCGGCGAGATGACTCCAGCTGCCCGTCCCAAGTGTTAAGGCAGCTCAAACGCGGCTCCAGTGTGGCTCCAGCCTCCCGTGCCAGCATCAAGACGGCTCCAATCACCCGTCCCAGCGCCGACATGACTCCAACTGCCCATCCCTGTGCCAACTGCCCGTCCCAGCTCCCAGTAGGGGGCTCCACCCCTGAGAACAGTGAGGGGTTCCCTGGAGGGTGTTCCGCCCCCGAGGACATTGAGGGGTTGGAGGTAGGGGGCTCTGCCCCCGAGGACAGTGAGGGGCTCCCGGTAGGGGGCTCCACCTCTAAGGACAGTGAGGTGCTCCCCGGAGGGGGTTCCACAAGTAAGGACTGGGACTCTCAAAGGGGAGTATTCCATGAGACCCACTTGGGCCACCCTGACCGTGCGGAGGTCATCCAGTAATATGCAATCGGGTGGGGCTCACGGGATGCTGCCCTTTGCCACCACCTACCCCTCCTCCGCCCTTGGGGTGGTTTTGGTGCTCTGTTGGTGCCCCAGTATGGCACTCTAGAGGGGGGGTACTGTCATGTCCTGTGAGCGGCCGCGTGTCTCCTTTTGTTTCTCTTACAGCTATAATCCTGAGTCTGGTTCTCATGCCAAGTTTTGTTTTTGTAATATAAATAAAAAGGTATTAAGCAATAGAAGTCTGTGAGTGCACCTGCTATGTGTGCCTGGAGAAGGAAGCCAGGCGTGACAGGAAGGTGGTTTTAATGTTATGGTTCATGATGTATATCCATTTCAAATGTACACTTAAGTACTTTTGTACTTAAGCACTGTATCAACAGAAAAGTAAATTGATGAGGAATACTATTCATATTGTTAAGGCCCAGATGCAATGTGTTATCTTTAGGCTACTCATACATGAAATCATTTGAAATGCTAACATAATTTTCATTGACTAATTAAATTGATGGTGCTTCATTCTGTGGCTAATAATTATGATTTACTTTTCCTTTCCTTCACAGAAAGACCTTTTACTCAGTGCCAAGACTGTCAATTTGATTTTTTTTTTCAGATTGGAGTTAATATTTATTATAATTCATTCATCCATCCATTATCTAATGTGGGGTGCTGTAGTCTATCCCAGTGGTCATAGGCTAGAATAGACTACAGTGGAGAAACACCCTAAACAGGCCACCAGTCCATCGAAGGGCAGACACACAAACATATTTACTATCCACGGTTTATAACAGATAAAGTTGAATATTATCTCATATGTCATTGTTTTATCTGTTCAGTTTCACTGTGAGCTGAAGCTGTGGCAATGGAGCTGCACCCAGCGCCCTGTCTCTAGTTTGTCATGTGTTCCTCCATGGAGCACTCACCACTGCTGACTGGGAGCAAACCACAAACCTTGTTCTGACCCAGTTCTCTCGATCAGGCTGTTGTCAATGCCCATTGGTGTTGTAATTGACCCCTCCACAGCACCCCCTCGCCAGCACTTGGCGAATGAGGGGTTCCTCTTGACGTGGCATGGCTGGAAGTGGATAAGCATGGCCGGCACTCACCATCAATGGGGAGAAACTTCCCCTCGCACCCCCCACACACACACATACACACAACAAATGCCTTTCTTCTGCCTGCAGATTTGACCCAGAGGAATTCACCCGTTCCTGTTGAAGAAGCCGGTCTCTGTCTTGCCTCACAGGAGTCACGGCTTCACAGCCATCAGCACCGCCATCATCCTCTCCACAGTGCCCACGCCGTCCCCTTCACCTCTCCTCTCGTTTGCTCCAGGTCCCTCACCCAGCTCCTCACTCTCCACATCCACATTTATTTACACAGCCCTGTGTGTTTTGTGTCTGTGTCCAAGCCTGAACACTAGGTGGCGCTACAGTGTATATTGGGGTTAGAGGGCAAGAATACAAGTGTTAAAATATGGGCTCTGCGCAGAGTGAACTGATTTGTTTTTTAAAGGGTGATCAAGAGCCTCCATCAAGAAACCGTTTTGAATCTGGGATAATGGGTTTGTTGTTTATAGTATTTCTCCACTGTAAATGTAAATCTAGCAGCCGGTTTGCAGTTGGAAATATGACTGCTCAAGGCCAAGAGAAGGACACCCACATCCGCTCGACACTGGGCATGTGCATGTGGATGTGTTTTCACTGTGAAAATATATTTGGAGATGTCTCTCGCTCTCTCTATGCTCAGTGCTCCCTTGATGGCAGTCAAACTCATAACCTGGAGCTCACGAACGCTTTCTGCATACTAAACACACACATACACGCTTTGCCAGTCTCTCTCTTACTTTCTTTCTCCTTCTTATGTTACGGACACGGGGTGTGGCTCGTTCGACCATCGTGGTGCAACATATTTGAACAAAACACGCAGAGAATCTGCAAGTAAGGAGACAAAAACGGGGTTTAATGAGTTCACTTTGAGACTGCTGAAAAGGCTACTGCACACTTGCTCCCTTAACTTACTCTCTGCTGCGCTTTACAGTAGTTCTATGTGCACTGCAATTTTCTTACCACCAATACTTTCTGTGTTTCCAATAGACATTAAAATAAAATCAACATATAGTGTGCTTTTCTTTTTCAGATGTCTCCATGTAAATAAGAACTAGCTATTACAAAACACCATCACGTTCCACAAGTAACCAGTGCAATTTAACTGATTTATAAATATATGTGAAAATTAACCAGAATGGAACAAGAAAATATGCATCTTATATTTTAAACAGTGTAATTCTAGCAAAACAATATACATGAGATTCCCCAGGTTTATGTTTCAATATGAACATTTAAAAGGTCCACACGAACTCACTAGAACATTCACAAAATGGTGCTTCAAGATTCAAGATTCTTTATTTGTCACATGCATAGTTACACAAGTATAACACACAGTGAAATGTATCCTGAACCACTCCTTTTTGACTGTGCAAACATTATAAACAATAAGTAAATTTTAAATTTGTAATTTTCTGACACACAAATAAAAATAAAGAAATGAGTACAAGTAGATAAGTATAAATGTAAGTATAATTATACATTTTAAACACAAATATGAAATTATCTAAAACACAAATCTAAAAGTAAATAACTGAAACAAGTAGCACCACAAGTATGAGATAAAATATATAAGCTAATAAAATTTGAGGTTTTATATGTATTTGTATAGATGTAGCAGCAATATGTACAATGGTCAAATGGAATGTTATAGTGCATTGTGCCATATTAGCACAGCGATGTAAACCAGAGCAATGCAAGCAGAGTAATGTAAACAGAGTAATTTAACAGAGTGACCAGAGTAATGTAAACAGTGTAATGTAAACAGAGTGACCAGAGTAATAAGCAGCATGTACAGTGTGTGATGTAATGATAAATCCGATATGATATGGAATATGACAGTGAATGTTCTGAAATATGACAATGAATATGATATGAGGTCCTGTTTCAGTCCCTTATGGTAATGATATGGCAATGCTATGAGGGGAGTGGGGGCATGTTCTGATTCAGGACTCAAAAGGCCTGAGGATAGAAGCTCCTCTTGAGTCTCTCTGTTTTGGCCCTGATGTTTTGGAAACTTCTGCCTGATTGCAGAAGTTGAAACAGTCCGTTACTGGGGCGGGACGAGTCCTTTAATATCCAAACTGCTCTGGACCAACATCTCCCCATGTACATGTCCTGTAGGAAAGGAAGAACAGACCTGCAGCAGCGTTCTGCCACACAGATCACTCTCTGAAGAGCTTTTCGGTCCTGAACACAGCTATTCCCATACCAGGATGTGATGTTCTGTGTGAGGATGCTCTCCACAGCGCCTGAATAAAAAGTCCTGAGGATCACTGGAGGGACCCTGAAATTCCTCAGTTGTCGGAGATGGTACAGGCGCTGCTGGCCCTTTTGGACTGGACCTGAATGTGAGCAGTTCATGTCAGATCTGCTAAATCTCATCAAGACAGAACTTCTTGCTATCCCCACCAAACATTCTATCCATCACAATATCAATAAAAAATATCCTATTTTCACTCCTCACCCCATCCAAGGCGGTGACAAAACCGGAGTCATGATTGATGACGACCTTTCTCTGACCATATTGCATCTGTCTCTCTGTTATGTCGCTTCACCTTGTACGACATCAGGAAAATCGGGCCATGGATCCCACACGTCCGCTTTCTATGGGGCTTTTGTTCTCTTCACCTCTCCGTGTCCCTTGGGACGGAGCCCCCCTCGGGGGCCCACGCTTGAATCCCCATAGTGCCCCCCATCTTTTTGAGGCCAGAAACAGGGGCTGCAGCTTTGGGGCCAGAAACAGGGGCTGCAGCTTTGGGGTCAGGAACAGGGGCTGCAGCTTCAGGGATAGGAACAGGGCATAGGGCAGCTTGGAGCCAGGTCCTGGAAGCCAGTGTGGGCAGGAGCCGTGGCGCCACCATGGGAAGGAGCTGGGAAGGCGACATGGGCTGGAGCCGGGGCGTCGGCGTGGGGGCCAGCGTGAGAGCCTGAAGAGCACCAGGGACCTCATTCCGCACCGCTGACTGGGGAGCCGGAGTGCTGGAGACAGGGGTGTTGTGACCCACCCCGCCTCCTATGCCCCCAAGCTGTGGAACTCCCACCTCGCCAGACAGCGACCCTCAGCGGGAGCTGCCGAGCCCCTCCAGGCCCAGGATCATTGGTACCTCTGCCGAACTGCCGCCCCAGTTGCCTCAATCTTCCTCATCGTCTGAACTGATCCACCCCAGCAACTCGGGGATGGAGTAATGACTCGTCCTCATCAGTTCCTCCCACTGCTGGGTGCTGTGTATCCGCTCGTCTGCAGTCCCAATGAGCCTGTGGAGAAATCTTCTGCACCACAGTTTACGGTCAGTCCATCTGTTACATACGGTTTGTACCACTCTGGGAAGGAGGCGCAACTGCGGATTTCCATTTATTCTAATGCTTTCTTTATTTTCAATAACCAAAACAGAAGAGGGCTCAAGGGCCAAAATATAAACAAATTCCAAAACACAAACAACTGGTACAATCTAGGGGAGGGTGGACTGACAACCTGTACTATGAAGCGCGATTACTGGCTTATCACACTAAGTTTGAGAGTAACTTGGTCATGTGAGGTATAACTTCAGGAGTAACCCGTACTACGAAAGGTTTGACCCGAGGTATGTTGCCATGGCAATTTACGCAACGTCTCAATCCGACCAGAATATGTTCTTACTTAAGTGGCGGTTCAGTGTAAGCCCGCCCCCCACAAGCCCCGCCCCTCCACACACCACTTCTCTGCAAACAATGGCATGCCTGGAAGATCCGTGGGAACTCGGCACCTGAATTGTGATTGGCTCTCTCCTCAGTGCAAGGGTTTTAGAGACCGCCAGAATATTTATTGTAATTTTTATTAAATTGTTTTATTTTTATCTTTATTTTTATTGTAAAATATTCAATTTGCACTGGCGAAGTGAGGCTTAAACTGAACACAATTTCCCCACATGATTTCCAAGGGCAATTATCCCCATCATCCCTATCCCCATCAGGGCACCCCTGGGAGAGCATGAGGGCGATTATGTGAATCAGATATCAAGTGTACAGGTATCTTTCATCATATCTTAATTGATCTGATATATGGGCTATGGACTACATGATGTCCTACTTTAAGTTCACCTTCTTTCCACTTATAGGATCCACATAAGGTGATGATTCAAGATTCAAGATTCTTTATTTGTCAGACGCATAGTTATACAAGTACAACACACAGTGAAATGTATCCTGAACATGATGATTTGTATTTTGTGAGCCTCATCCTTAATCCATATTGGTTATGACATTAATGTTCTATCTAAAGAGCATCTCACATTTCTTCCCCCTTTGTCTGACAGGTTTTCAGACGTTTTCTCATCCACACAGGTTGCTGGTCAGGTGGGGTCAGCATGTGTGGTTCTACACAACATCGCCACCATCAGAAGGGAAAAGACCCCAGTCCTATGCACTGACACAGACTTGTTCTTGAATCAGTGAATAAACACAATCACTTTAAGTGAAACAAGCACCAGCTGTTGTAAACTATATGAAATTGGCCATAGTGACCAACACTTTCAAAATACAAAATTCAACATATATAAATTAAATGATGGCGGTTTCTAGCAGCCGCTGACCGTGGGCGTCACAACTCCTGAGATTTTACTGATTATTTTTATTCTGTTTAATTGGATTATTGGATTACTACCTCAGTTGGATTATTGTCTTAGTATTTTTTTTTTCTTAATTCTCTTATCTTTTTGTGAGTTAATTCTGCTTCTCTCTGGACCTGGTTCATTACTGGTTTATGTATTTCTTTATATAACTATTATTTAAGTTTGTTTTATTCTGTTCTCTTATTTTTTTTATACATACATCAGGTCTAATTTACTATTCTCAGGTAGTCAATGTAGTAGGTGGCTGCATAGAAAATTATGTTTTGTCCTCCAAAAAACAAAACTTTCCTTTAATTAAAAATTACATCTAGATTTAAATTGTGAATTCTGTTTGTATTTTCATGGTAAAAACAGACTTCTCAGAGTTGGATAAACACCAGGTATTTGCATTTAGACACCACACTTGAAGATCAGCAACTGGTGCAGAGGTTTGATTCTAGACATAACAGAGATTAGGGGCCAAATTCAGAAACCTTTCTGAAGAAACTTTATATAACTTTTCGTAAACGCTATTTTCAAAAGAGTTATTTGAGTTCATTTTGATCTAAAAGTGATAGTGATGTTCTTAAGCAGCCAAAAACAAAGACTGTGTGAACTGTTTGAACGAAAGGCAGCACAACCAGCATGTTATGTGTTTTGGACACTGATATGCTGGTCACCATGCCGGGTGACCAACTAAACCCGGATCAGGCCAGCACTAACCAGCAGAACCCAGTTTAGGCCACAAATAATGCTTTAATTAAAGTAATTAGATGATGAAACATTGCAGTTGTGGGCTTGTCTGGTGGTCTTCACACTGAAGCTCCCGCAGCTAGTCACTAAGATGGCTGAGCAAGATAACAAATGTTCTTGGACTCTAATTGTGATCTTACTGGACACAACACTATGTAAATTTTACCAGTTTACGTTGTTTATAATCTGATTGGTTGAGAAGTGTTCTACCAGTTCTTTCACCGTAACTGTATCACTCTGCTGAGCACTGGTTGCTAAGTAACGACGGTCTCTCCTTTGCAGCAGAAAATGATGTTTTACTTTTGCATTCCGAACAGAAAGAGGACTTTACACTTCTAAACAAACTTCTAAACTTTATTCAAATCATTTCACACTGGAGCCTTCACGACAGCAGCCCCGCTTTACAGCCCTGACCTGTCACAGCCATGATATTAGTGGTAATAACCCTCCTTTCCAGTTGCTTAATTGCACACTGTATTCTGTATTAGTATATACTGTATGTGGAGTGTGATTCTAACCTAGACTTTGCCTCTCAGAATCTCTATGCGTCAGTTAAATCAGAAGAGAACTTACCAGAGAATCACCTCAGTAAACCTCTTACTTATCAGTATAAAAGACTCACTGGAGCCAGTTAAGTATCCCTTCTGAGAAGAATATCCCTTCTGAGAGGATGATGAGACAATTGTCAGAAGTAATGTCAAGTAACCGTCTTAGTACCATCAATACTTTCAGAATATTTTTTACATTTTTAGTGCATGTCTTCTAGGTTGACCAGATTTGAGCTTGTGAAAAAGAGGACACCTTAGCATGTGTTTGTGGTTGGGGGGGTGCTGACCAATTAATTTGTTTAAAGCTTAATACAAACAACCAATGACGGTAGGCTGAGAATGTGCAGGCAGATATCAGGGCGATATTCGAAATGCCCCCCCCTCGCTGTCTGAATAGGCGTGTAAGAGGACGTCTGGTCGCCCTAATGTCTACAGAAGCTGCTGAGCCAGATTCTTCTGATCTCCTCTCTTCACTTCTGTTCCTCTGTTCACTTTCTTCTGTAAATGATCCAGATAACAGCTCCCATCACACACACCAAGATCAGAGCAACCAACACAGAGCTAAGAACTGGTCCAATGGGTTCTCCTGGATCAAGTTCTGAAACACACGATTAGAACATTTATGAAAAAGCCCAGTATCAGTTGAGGAACTTTCCTCTGCATGTTTAGGTTCAGTACCTAAATTAACGTCCAGCTTGTTGTCCAGACTGAGGTGGACGACTCTGCAAGTGTAGTTGTGG
>JBBJLS010007598.1:2707-16118 GCA_037577275.1 Bryconaethiops microstoma
CACACACGCCTACACACACACACACACACACACACACACACACACACACACACACACACTCACTCTCTCTCTCACTCCCCCTCTCCTCAACACTTACGCAACACACACGCAACTCTTTAGTGTCCTGTACACACAGACCACCAAAACTCTTGACCACGCAACACGGACTTATTAACATGCAATGAGTTCGTCGTATTCCTGAGAGACGTAATTATCAGGCACTGGCACAAAGGTTTATCAGAGTAAACCCTCAGTCCTAATTTCACAATCACACACGGAGCCAAACAGGACAAAGTCCATCATAACGGAACCTCAGAACTCAAAAACCTTAAAGCTCACCTTTTTGGAAACTGTTCTCCTTCGTGGAAGCCGTTTAAATCCATTTCAGTAACACGAATCAATTTTTTTTTAAAACACTTCAAAGAAGGTTTTTGGAGACTATTTTCTTCAAGGTTGTGATCCTAATTCAGTCTCTTCTTTTTTGTTTTTATTGTTTTATATCCTTGAGAATGGTCAGCAGTTCAGTTATGCTGTGGGAACTTTTTTTTTTACCAAAAAAAAGTAATTGGGCACCTTAAAATTCTGAGCTCACTGAACCTCTAATTTAATAGTAAGTTACTACAACAATAACGTGCGTGTCTTACATTTTGGCATGAGTGACAATTAACTCTATTAACTCTATTAACACAATTAACTTTAAACTTTAAGACAGCTTGGTTTCATTAAAAAAATACCTCAGTGTTGGAGTAAAATTTTATAAAATCCTTTTTTTGGCCCTTAATGCCCCCAATTCTTCTGCTTATTGTCATTTCCCATCATAAAGTGTATGATCATTTCACACCAAGTATTATTATTTATTTTGTTTGCTGTAAAAATGTATTTGGAATTTAAAAAAATAAAAAATTACATGACAAGCTTGAGTAGGTAAATAGCGATCCTCTTTAAACCATTGGGGAAAAAGACAACTGAAGCCCTGAATGTATAGAAATATTGTATAGAATCTTACTGTTATAGATTTTATTACAGTGGCAGTGAATGGAACCAGGCGTCACATTGTCTCCAACACAAGTATAACCAGTTTATATACTACCCACACCCACCACTGAACCTGCACATGTGTTTATATATATTTGTATATTTTTCTGTTTTTATATGTTACGTTAATAATGGTAAAATAGAACACATTTTAGCTTAACTTCACTTGATTTGTTAGATAATCAAAGTAACTGACATAATCAATAGTGCCCCAGTCTAAGCAGTTATTCATGTATCACTGTGTTATTCCCCCCCCAAGTCATTTGGACTGTATTAATCTAATAAGAAGAAAAATGTCTTGCGACTTCAGGTACTCGTTGGCTTTTTAAGTAAAAAAAAAACTGCTTACCTTTTGAATGAAGCTGTTTAAATTACTCATAGCCACTAATTAAGAGTCAATACCATAATTAGGCCAGTGCCTCCCTCAAGCCCCTATCGAGTGTAATGATTTAACACAGCCGCGCCATATTAGCCTGTGGATCGATGGCCCCAGGGCCTGCGCTCATTTGCAACAGGAATACTGTATTTACTTGTTTTGTGGAATAAATGTGGGCAGTTGTGTTTAGAAATCGCTGAAGCAGCTTTGCAGCCGACACCCAGACTCTGTGTTTGCCAGCCAAGAGAGACGTGTTGGGCCTTTGGGTGGATACAGACTTTTAGGGTTGTTGGGTATTGAGGGCTCCCTGAATCAAATTCTCTGTTCAGTTTTCACTGAGTCTGTTTTTGGCTGGTTACTTTTGACACAAGCCTGTGAACCCATTTGCACAAGCAGGTACCAAACACGGACAAAATAACAGAAACAACGTTGGTAGAAGGACGTGAATCTGAATCACGCACTGCATTCAAAAGGTCCTGTGAAAAGCAAATTCAACAAGTTTGACCCCACAGTTGGCAGTGTAATAGAAAAGCATTTATTCTCTCCAGATTTTTTCTAATTTCTGCAATTATATCATTAAGTCATTCAGACAGGTTTGGTGGAAGGTGCTCCATCTGGTTCCATTCAACGAAATTGTAAATGAGTTAGAATAGTAAGAGTAAAATTTGCAAAAACCACAACATAAAAGGCTGCCGTGTCCCAGTCAATAAACCACATTTTGACTGTCGCAGCTCATCTTCATTTTGTTATTTGGACGGCATGAGTTTGCCGTATTCTTTAAATGCAATTTTACAATTATTTTTACATTTCAGAATTAATTGTATTTAAAAGAACAGTTTTGTGAAAAGTCTAATTTATACAATTTTACACTGACTCCAGATCAGCCAAGGCATGTTTAGAGTCTAAATTTAGCTTCTTTACTATTAGCGCTGGAGCTATGAAGCTAACATTGCTAACATCACTTCTAAGAAGTCAGTACTCAGCCCGATCCTTTCCTTACATAAATAATAACATCCAGTTCTCCTTTAAGGTGGAGCAGACTTGTAAATGTGGTTTTAGAACAAAGTATGCTTTACTGTGAACTATAAACATGAACCAAACGTCAACATGTAGACTGTGTTCACTATTAGATAACAGGGTTTGTTTTCACGGACCGCCTGAGGAGGAAGGAGGGCTGATCTAGAATCAGTTTTCGTAACAATGACCATCAAAGAGATGGATATGAACTCAGATCAGTCTTCATTAGATGATCTGATAATACCCTTCTTTTTCTACTCAAACCTGTTCATAAAATATCTCCCATTTTTACTATCAAACACTAAATGTAGCATTATAGCATATATACTGTGGTTTCAACACAGTCTCAATGACGGATAAGAAACATGATTTTGTTGTAGCCAGCAATTTCTGCTCTAACTGGTCTAAAGATGTGTTAGTCTGGATCGCTGCTGTCTGGGCCCGCAGCTAACCCGCCTCCCAACAGTGCAGCAGTGGCATTCCAAAGAGGACCTGAGGGAGACCTCCAGTGGCTCAGAGGCAGTGAGGGAAACTGCTGCAGCCGCAGAAACACCCTAATCAGGGAAGGAAGTGAACGAGGGGATGAACAGCACACACATCAGCTTTACCCAAAGGCGTGGTCAATACTCACACACACTAAAACACACACATCTGATTTTTTCTTTCTCTGTCCTGAGGTGGATCTCATAGCTATCGGTGCTGTTGATGAAACACTAATGTGACAAATAAGCTCCCAGGCAGAGAGAAATATTTGTATGTGTGTGTGTGTGTGTGTGTGTGTGTGTGTGTGTGTGTGTGAATGTGTATGTGTGTGCACTTGTGTGTGCGTGTGTGTGTGTATGTGTGCGTGCGTGTGTGTGTGTGTGCACGTGTGTTTGTGTGTGTGTGTGTGTGCGTGCGTGTGCATGTGTGCGTGTATGCCTGCATATGTATGTATGTGCGCTTGTGTATGTATGTGTGTGTGTGTGTACGTGCACGCGTTTGTGTGTGTGTGTGTGTGTGTGTGTGTGTGTGTGTGTGTGTGTGTGTGTGTGTGTGTATAATATAATATAGGCCCTGGCAGTGGTGCAGTTGGTGGCACTGTAGCTTCACACCTCCATGTTGGGGGTTTGAATCCAGGTCCTGGTCTCCGGTGTGTGTGGAGTTTGCATGTTCTCCTCGTGGTGGTGTGGGTTTTCTCCGGGGTCTCCGGTTCCTCCAACAGTCCAAAGACATGCATGTCAGGTGAATTGGTAATTGTAAATTGACAATAGGTGTGTGTGTGAGTGAATGGTGTGTGTGTGTGTCAGTGTGTGCCCTGCGGTGGCCTAGCACCCTGCCCAGGGTGAGTCCCTGCCTCGTGCCCGTAGACCCCAGGATAGGCTCCAGGTACCTACAACCCTAGTAAGGATTAAGTGGTTACAGAAAATGAATGAATGAATTATATAATACAATACAATATTGGACCTGAGAGGTGTCCAATAAGTTATGATGAGATACATCTACCCTAGATACATCAGACTAGACATCTTCTGGCCTATTAGTGGTCAGTTTCTCACCACAGATAGTATCTGGTCAGTAACACAACACTGGATAGAGACTTGCCTGTGATGACTGGTAGTGGGGTCCCACCGTTAGAAATGACTTCATTAGACAAACTAGGTATTAGAGGGTAACTGTGAATACTGTAAATTACAAAGTCTTGTCAATTTTCAGTTGTTTTTATTCCTATGGCATTTTTGAACAGACTCTAAGACCGAGACTTTTGGACAGTATTTTATATTATCGTTGCTAGAATAAAACTTTCTCCAAAACTGTAACAGGTAAGTAATTTTCAATGTATGTAATTCATGTATAATGCAATTAGATTTGAAAGCAAGTAATATTTGAACTTACCAAAGGATGCAGGGATCAAAGGTTTATTGTGAAAGGCACAATATATATCTCATTAAATCAAAAGTAGAGATAAAGTGAGGTCCACTAGCATTATACATTATTATATATAATAGGTGTTCATGCATGTGAGTGAGTGTGAGTGTGAGTGTGAGTGTGAGTGTGAGTGTGAGTGTGAGTGTGAGTGTGAGTGTGAGTGTGAGTGTGAGTGTGCGTGTGCGTGTGCGTATGAATGTGCGTGTGTGTGTGCGCATGTCTGTGTGAGTGTGTGTGTGTCGTGTCTGTGTGTGTGTCTGTGTGACCAATTCTATTAAGCAAAAAAGGAGTAATTCTTAACACTGTAGTCTCATTAACCCCTTTAGCAAAGCTGGTCAAGTGTGTGAAGGTGGTCAAAGCAAATGGTCCACAGCGAAATAATTAGCCTACATTTCCTGGACCATAGGCCAATGCTAATTTAATAATGCTCATGTTCTGTGGGCACTATGGGCACTTGTAGACAGGACACGTTGTGGGCAAATTCTTTGTCAGTTTTCCACCATCCCAACAATAAGCACCAAATACGGGGGACATTGGGTCTGACCTCAAATTGGGGGCAATTTCTCTGACCTCAGATCTAAAGTTAGGGAGGTATGCCCAAAGAGCACAAAGGTCCTGAAAGCCATTCAAACAACAATCTGAAAATCTGCATGATAGTGGACCTTCATTTAACAGTCTGAAAATAGCAATGATTTTAAGCATGCAGGGCGCTATGGCAACCAGAGAAACATTTTTAAAGGAACATCTGTGACTTGTCGTTTCTTCCCCATTTGACCATAGCCTGGGATTTTGGCCTTCTATGGAAGACAAAAATACCAGCACAGTATGAGATTTAACTGACTTAATTAAACGTTTTATCCTGTTTTACATTAGAATTTTAGTTCTACGTGATAATGACACTCGTTTGAATAGATTCAGAACTTATTTTTCAAGGACACTTGTCTAATTGACTCTATTTTTGCCTTTTCCTTCCTCTTTGATCAGCTCCCAATATTGCAACAGGAGAAGCAATCACATGATCTGTTTTATCTCAGCTTTTCTGGTTGTTTTGTTAATTAATTACTGAAATGAATCAAAGTTGACTGAAATTGACTTTGAATCGCTTCATTTGATGTTGGAGTTTTGATTCCCGCCTTTCCCAGTCACCGTAACGTTCTGCAATGCTGTTTAAAGGCTTGACGTTCTTTCTGTAGCCAAGATGGAGAATAATGAGGGAGATATAGCTGCAGATAAAATGAGCAGCGAGCAGACTGGTGAAAACAGGCGAGCTGGCAAATCTGAACTGACGTGTAGCGAGTTCAGCTGCAAGTCCCATGCCCGAATGCACTGTAAGGGCAAGGGGGAAATTGCTGTCACTCAAAACAAAATGACCTATTGATAATTTGTACATACAGTTAACCCATGAAATTCGCAGGGGTTACATTTATGAGCACCTGTGAATTGTGAAAAAAACGTGAATTGGTGATGCGGTAAAAAAAAATGCCTATAAATGCCTATTTCGGACTAACTACTTTCAAACCTCCTGCCTCTGAGTACAGCGGTATTTTACCATCCCAAGACGTGGTTTCATATACGGCTGCTTTGTGTTCTCTCGACAGTACCAAAAAATGTATAGTTATATTTTATATAGAAATGTAGCTGAATTTACATTCATATTTATGTAAAAAAAAAATAGTAAATTATATTTTTCTTATTAATTTAGCACTAAAATGCATGAAAAATGATTAAAAAATGCGGAGGATTTCTGCGGTTTCTGCGAATTTGAAAAAAAAATCCACGAACGACTGAAGCCGCGAATACCCAACTGCGAATTCGCGGTTCTCTCGTTTCAGCATATACAGGAGTGGCCAGAGGTCTGAAACCACACTTAAAAACTGGGAGCTTGTTTTTTTAATCTAATTAAAAAACAAAAATCACAAAGTTTAAAATGTTTAAAACTGTATAATAAATAAAAGAATAATGAAGAAACATTCCAGATTTCTTGATCCCTTTTTAAATTTTAGCTCATCTGTGACATGAACCATGTTAAGGCCTTTGAATAAAAGGTTATGTGTTTGAGTCTCTTCCCTTTCACTAAAGTGTGTATCAAGATGACCTGAGGTGGATCTGCGGCTGCTGCACCAACTTGTGGAGTCTGAGTTACGCTGTCATTAAAGCAAAAGGGAAACATTGTAAACTCTTAAATTTTACTAAATATTTCAAACATTCTACTTTTTACTGAAAGGCTTTAATGAAAAATGTTGTACTGCATTAGAAAATAATTAAAAATAGAAGGATTTTCACTCATGGTCTCAGACTTTTGGCCACCACTGTATGTCCATGTCATTAGAGTGGGGTTTTAGATTAGGCCTGCTCTTGCTAGCAGTGCATTTTGCCTCAATCCAGCACTAAAATTGTGGATTGTGGATGGAACTAGACGTCTTAGGAAGGTAAATCTCTAGGACGAGGGTTAGAGATCACTTTTCTTGACTATTAGTTGTGAGTCTCTGGTTCCAGATTAGTAATATCTGGTCAACAGCACACTGTGAACAGAAACTGACCACTGATGGATGCAGTAGCGGGGGTCGCAACGTTGGCAATAACTGTTATCTGATGGTAAATTAAAAGTAGCAGTGAATCAAAGCTCGTGGATTGGTTTGTAAGAGCTGTGTTCTGAGCAGTGCTCTGTATTCTCTTTGTTGAAGGTTCTCAGTCTTCATTAAATCTGTCACAAGCCTGGGGAAATATAAAGGCCTTAGTGTCAGAACAGCAGTGCCGAAGACTGGCTCTCCAGAGATGCTGTTTTTATGGCAGTCTGTCATAAGTCAGAGGAGATACTGCACTTTAACAGTTTAAAGCTGTTGCCTGTTCGGCTCATTTTTCTGGTGCGATTTTTCACATTACCGCAACAAAAGACGGAACCAGATGTCTCGATAATGAAAATCTTCTTCTGACGAGAAGATTTTGTTTGTGCCTACTTGAAAGAATCACGGATGACGTGGAGCTTTTGGGTGCAGTTCTTGAAGTCGGCAAAATATATTTGATACGTATATATACATGTGCCATCATTGATCAGTCGTGTTCGTAACCATTTCTGATCTCTGTTTAATGTTCCTCTAGACGATGAGTGGCCGTTTTTTCCCTCATGAAGGCATCAGGACAGACGCGGTGTTCAGCCTGGATGAAGACTCTGTGCTGTCCACCAATGAGGTAAGACTGGACCTCATTGTGCACCAGTGAGACACCTACTACTTTACATCCACCAGTAAGGTAAAGCCAGTGTTCATCAAAGAGTTCTAACAAGGGCTGGACAAATTAATACATTATTAACTTAATGCTAACAATTATTTTATCCTTTTATCCCATTAACGCTGTTCTTTTATTATTATTGCTTTTTTGTGCTAGACCACTTCACCTCACTCTAACAGGGACTCTCTACTGAACACTGTTTCTGCTGCTCCCTGATAAAAGAAATATGCTTCTGCTGGTACCTGTTCAGAATAAAAAGAATGTGAACTTGCTGTTGCTCGGTAGAGGCCTGTTATAATGTTCTGATTGTGGCTCTGAACTCTGAGGGTAACTTGTTTTTCTACAACGAACTGCATAAAACACGAATGCCCTGTCAGGGGCAAATAGCTGTGGTTTTATATTTGATTTGACTGCAGCTGTGTAACTTTGTTGAAGCTCCTCAAAAGCTCCTCATTTGTTTAAAGTGTTTGCAAACCAAGTATTATTGCACTTTTGTTCATATAGCAGTACTTATGAAATAAAAGTGCGCAATACACTACTTTTGAATTCATTATTAAATTTTGCGTACAATAATGCAATTTTTATCATTGCACAGCATCAGTTCTAACACTTAGAACTTGAAAAGGACACAAAAAAGACCTGTCCACCAAGAGCATCGCATAAGACTACTTCCTGGACGAGGTGAAATATTGTTTAAAAGGGCGTACATCAGCCTGATTAAAAGTATTTTGGTTTTTAATATCTCAGGCTGGTTTGAAAATGTAGCAATAAACAAACATAAATGAGCTGTAATTGTTTAAACAGCTGGGAAAATTATAGGTCATCAACGAAACAGATTGGGCAGCCCAGATTGGGCGGTGACAGTTATTAATCATAATAGGCAGCCCCTGTGCTGTGAGTTCCAGTTACTCCCCTCAGGTCAAGTATATCATTAGCAAACCAAAAATTATATTAGAGGTTGTGTGGCGCTATGGCAAAATAAGTCAGTCATTAATCAGCGTAATAATAAATGATTCATCTGTTACTCTTTAGGCATATTATTGCAGTAGTACAAAACACTTCGTATGGAAAAGTCAGGCACTTGCACAGATAAATCTACTGGGTGTAGATCACCCAGCCTTGTCCCTCTTCAAAACTGAAGACAATTGTCCTGCCCAGGCCGGATTATAGGGATCAGGTTAATTTGGTTCAGAATGCTGTAGGAGTTTATTCTAGTCTGACATGGAGATGAGAATGGGATACTTTTCGGTTTTACATTGATCTGTCATAAAATTTAAATCACCTGCCTAATACTATCCATTAAGTTCTGAGGTGGTGCTTCTAAGGTTCCGAAATTGGAGGTCAAATCAACACCTTGAACTCTTCGCTATGTCCTACATGAATGCAGATCCCAAGGTTTCGCAGTAGGACATAGACCAGAGCGTCATGCTACATCTGGAGCCTTACTTCTCTCCATAGTGCAGACAGTCTACCCTTCATTCTTCATTTACATTTACATTTACTGCATTTGTCAGATGTGGCCTGGAGCAACTTGGGCTTAAGGGTCTTGCGAACCAGTGGTGTTTCCTGGCTACTTGCCTCTGGCCTCTTGGTCTAGAGGCAAGTATCCTACCCACTAGGTCACCATGCACCAGTGAGTCTTGCCAGTTCACCAGTTGTCCTTCTTTGGACCACTTTTGGTAGGTATTGACCACTTGCATACCAGGACAGGTTTTAACCCCTCTCCTACTGGCCATTCCATCAGTGGTCAAACCAGCAAACGCCTCGCAGCTGCCCTTAACACTACGTCAAAATTCAACAAATGGTCCAAAACGACTTCGAAAAACATGCCATCGCCTCAACTTACACTGCAAGCTAAGGATGTTTTCCTTCCCCGGGTGAAGTTATTATTTGGGAGATATGAAGTTTTGTTCCTGCAGTAATGATATGCTTTTTCTTTTTTTAAATAAAAATCCCCTTTTGTGCTGCCACTGGGGATCTTCAGTTCCTTTTGATGGAAAAAAAAAAAGCTGCACCTCCTTTGTCTGAAGGAGCTGTTAGACTGTAAAACAAAACTCAGAAGAATATCTTCTTTTCTTCTTCATAAATAAAACAAAGCCTCTAACCTAAAAATACTTAAACAATCTCTCTCTCTCTCTCTCTCTCTCTCTCTCTCTCTCTCTCTCTCATCTCTCTCACCCTCTCTCTACCTTTTTTCTTTCTCTCTCTCTTTCTCTCTCTATTTCTCTCATCTCTGTCTCTCTCTCTCTATTTCTCTCATCTCTGTCTCTCTCTCTCTTATCTCCTTTTCCCTTTTTTTAAATCAGCTTTTTTTAAAATCAGGTTATTATATTTTTTTTAAATCAGGTTATTATATTCTTTGCATGTGTGTGTATGTATGTGTGTGTTTTTCTAGGGCTGTTTGTTATGCAGAGCATATTGTCCTTTTCCCTTGTTGCGGTGGTTTGTATTTGTGCGTGCACTTTGTTAATGTCAATTCTCTCTCCTCAGATTCAATTAGAGCAGCCGTGATATTTACCCGGCGCAGGATCAGCGGCTGCTGGATTCGCTTTTAATTGCTCTTGGCTGCATAATTTAATAAGACAATAATACGTGTCTGAGAAGGAGATGGAGGGATGGAAATGGGGGGGAAGTGGTTGAGTAGAGAGATGAATGAGAGGAGAAAGAGAAAAAAGGTGAAAAGAAGGGACACAGAGGAGACAAGCATTGAGGGATTGTTCCACATATCCACACTTTCAGTGTGACTGGAATCACTTTTCCGTTTTTATTATTTATTACATTTGACTTTCCAGTGATTTTTCCCTCAGTATCGCCTCAGTGTTATAATATAGCTTAATAGATATTATTTTTTTCCATAACTGTGCTCTGGATATTGTTTTTTAATAAGATATTTTTTATTCAAATTTTATGAAACATTCTAATTTAAAAACTTTAGACATGATATTCATAACTTTATTTTAATGATGTATTTTAATTACTAGAGTTAGAATTGAACTATAGATGTATAAATACATTACAATATTATCATAACTTTTTTCTAAATATGAATTTTATGCCTTCGTTCTGAATATTCATTTTATTATAACTTTATTCTAAAAATTGTTTTACCGTAATTTTACCAACATTTTCATTTAAATATTAATTTTATTATATTTTCCCTCTGACTATTAATTTTATTGCATTTTTTCTAAATATTAATTTAATTATAACTTCATTTAATAAAATAATTGTATTATGACTATTCAGATTGTTAGTTTTATTGTAACTTTATTTTAAATTCTTTATTTAGTAAATTACATTTTATGACTTCACTCTTAAATATTCATTTTAGTACGATTTGACCCAGGATATTAATTTTAGTAGATGTTCTACACCTTATTCTTTATGCTCTAAAGGTCTTTCTTTTTAAGAATCATCTACATCTCCTCAGTTGTCTGGATACACTCATCATGTTGTTTTTTATTAAAGCCTGTTACAGCTTAGGTGAGGTCTGAGAGGTTGTGAGTCATATTACTACATTTTCTACATTTGTCTCAACCCAAATCCTTTTTAAATGGTTGAAAACAGGGACTGCGAAACTTCCAACATCAGCGTACATTCATGTTGAGAGAACACCAGGCCTCTGTTATTGGGACCAGCGTGGTCTCCGTCTGCTCCATCAAATGGACAGTTCAGACGTTCAAATTCCTCCTGGATTCAATCAGACTTCACTTCACCTTCCAAGCGGACATGGTGTTGTTTACAGTTCTCAAACACACTTCATGGAGTGCAACACTGATAACATGTAAAGCAAAGTGAGCTGAAGAAGTTCAGTCCTTAATTTTCTTTAGTTTGGGGAAAATTTTGCACTCCAGTGGTCCGGTGAGGTCTGGTGAGGTTTTGTTTTCCCAGGTGACGCTGAGCTCTCCCCGGTGAGTTCTTGTTCTTCCTGGTGACGTCAAGTTCTCCCTGATGAGGTCGTACTTTTTCTGGCAATGTCAAGTTCTCCCTAGTGAGGTCGTACTCTTTCTGGTGATGTCAAGCGCTTCCTGGTGAGGTCGTACTCTCTCTGGTGATGTCATGGTCTCCCTGGTGAGGTCCTACTCTCTCTGGTGATGTCAAGCTCTCCCTGGTGAGGTCATACTCTCTAGGGTGAAGTCATGGTCTCCCTGGTGAGGTCGTACTCTCTCTGGTGATGTCATGGTCTCCCTGGTGAGGTCGTACTCTCTCTGGTGATGTCATGGTCTCCCTGGTGAGGTCATACTCTCTCTGGTGATGTCATGGTCTACCTGGTGAGGACATACTCTCATTGGTGATGTTATGGTCTCCCTGGTGCAGCCGTATTCTCTCTGATTATGTCAAGTTCTCCCTGGTGAGGACGTACTCTCATTGGTGATGTCAAGCTCTTCCTGGTGCTGTCATGCTCTCCTTGGTGAGGTAGTGCACTCTCTGGTGATGTCAGGCTTTCCCTAGTGAAGTCGTACCCTACCTGGTGAGGCCAAACTCCCCCTGGTGATGTCTTGCTCTTTCTGGTGACATCAAGCTCTCTCTTCTGATGTCAAGCTCTCTCAGGTGATGTCAGGCTGTCTCTGATGATGTCGTTCTCTCTGGTGATGTCAAATTCTCTCTGGTGATGTCAGGCTCTCCCTGGTGATGTCAAGTTCTGCCTGGTGATGTCAAACTTTCTCTGGTGATGTCAAGCTCTCTCTGCTGAAGTCAATCTCTCCCTGTTTAGGTCAAGCTCTCCCTGGAGCTGTCACGCGCTCTCTGGTAAGTTCTTCCCTCCCTGGTGATGTCACGCACTCCACAGTGAGGTTGTATTCTCCCTGGTGAGATCAAGCTCTCTCTGATGACGTAAAGCTCTTTCTGATGATGTCAAGCTCTCTCTGCTGAAGTAAAGCTCTCCCTGGTGAAGGCGTGCTCTCCCTGGCGAGATCCTTATGCTGTATTTAACACTGATGTCATGTCATTACTGCTTTAACATCCTGCAGTGATTATCCCCTGAAGGGACACATCTCATAAACCAAACAATGGCAGAACCAGAGGGACTCTGAGGGAGAAGAAATTTTTTTGTGAGGATGTGAGTTTTTTGTCCAGTTGAAAAAAACATGGCCTTGATTCTGAAATGCCAGAGGCAGGACCAGCAACCAGTGGGTTCAGCAAATGAGAGCTGTAAGGTCTCAGTGTCAGAGAGTGGAGGTCATGGGTTGTGGAAAAAAGTGTGGGAAAATGAGAGCATGAGAGAACAAAAAGTAGGCTGGCAAAGATCCGCCGGCCATGGCGCAGATAAATAAACAGCCACCTTCTGTTTGTGGATCACTTGGCTCACACTGTTGTCTGTCTGAAACAAAGGAACTGTGGGTTGTGGCCCATTTTGTTGGTGTTTATTCTGTAGACATCACGCATGGGTTGGGGGGAAAAGCATTGGAGACTTATTAAGCAATTTACTGTTAACCACAAAAAAGTGTGTGGCTGATTTAAAATGCTAACAGTGTAAATATATGGTTTGCCACTGAGCTGTTTTGAAAAGCAAAATATATCTATAAATTATGAACCACTAAACATTGCACCACATGGCATTGGGTAATGGTGGAACATTTCATTAATTAGATACTCAGGCTCAAAGAAATGTCTGAGTAGATTAACTTGCAAGCCTTCAGCTCCTTCCAGTGCCACTAATTTTTATAAATCCATTTTATTAGAAACACTCACCTTCTGCATCCACTTACTGATCACTTTAGGGGCTCCACCTAGCTTATAGAGCTACTGTACAGACTGGAGCCCACCTGCACAAATTATGGCCCCCCTCTACTTCAATCATCACTGGTCATTTTTTGCCCATAGGGATAGGTTTTAAACCAGTGATTT
>JBBJLS010007653.1:0-16115 GCA_037577275.1 Bryconaethiops microstoma
ATATATGTATTGGTTCAATATATATATTGTACATATATATCTTTGTATTGGTTCACTCTTTTCTTTGACATCACACGATTTTATGTATCACTGGACAAAATTTCATTCTTCAATAGAATAATGATCCCAAGCATTCTTCAGAAAATTATATTCAGTCCAGAAAACGCAAAACGTTTTGAGACTTATGTTTTAGCCTCTCCAGTCTCCAGATCTTTCTCCCATTGAGCTGGCATGGGACAAGCTGGACCAACAAGTTCAAAATGTGTGTGCAGCAAATGAGACTGTGTGCATGCTTGAAAAGAGCTTGAATTTGGGATTTTTTTTTGCACTTTGGAAAAGAAAAAAGTTTTTTTTTTCACAATAAAGCTTGCACGAGATTTGACTGCCTCCATCTTTCTTTCCTTTTTCTGCATCCATAACTGGCATCCACACCACAGTTAGGTTCATGTCAACTTAGCAGGACCAGCTTTTCTCTGTTGTGCACATGAGGCCTAGGAGAAAAGGAGGGACACACCACACACAGTTGCTCTGGCCTGAGCTTCTACTTTATTACAAGTAAAAAGCTGCATATATACAGCTACATAAAGCAGGATTGTGAAATATATTTGTGTTTGTGTGTGAAAGGAGGAGGCTGGATGTGTGAGATGGTGTCGGGGAAATTCTCCTTAGAATCACACGCCAAAGTACGCAGCAAGTCCTTTAAGAATCTCCTTTATTAGCAAAGCAAATAGTTGGACAGTCAGAAAAGCAGTGAGTTAAAATGGGTTTGAACTGGTTCTATCTGTACCTTCTGCTTCTAGCTCTGGAGATTAATGGCTTCTTTGTATCTACTCCCTTGCAACTTGCTATCAGTACCGCATACCACAACTGTTTGTGTAAATGCATACAGCGGGTAAAATAAATATTGAGCACGTGGCCAATTTCCTAAGTTAATATATTTCTAAAGGAGCTACTGACATGAAATTCTCTCCAGATGTCAGTTCCATTTTATTACACATAACTTAATTTATGGTCATCTATGGTTTGCTTTCTGTGGATTTGATTGTGTGGATTGTTGTTACCAATATCTGGTATGGATTTCATGTCAATATCACCTTTACAAATATACTTACTTATAAACTTGGTGACGTGTTCAATACTTATTTTACACACTGTATATATTAATAACTCATACGGTGTGGATGAGTCATAAATCATTTGCAAATGTCTGGAAACCTTGTTGATGCCTCAAGGGTGGTGAAAGGCTAGGAATGCATTATCAGAGATTGCAGGACAGCCTTTCTGGCAGGTTTTATTGATTATTCTTGAGAAACACAAAGACTTACTGCAAATTTAAAAAACACCAAATGATGCCTATCTTCACCGGTCAAAAAGATTATTAACTATAGAATATTAACTTTTCAGGAAAAGTCAGACAAGTGATTTGGGAGCATTTGGAGCTTTGGAGTATATTGTTCTATACACCAAGAAACATTCACAAGGCAAATTTAAGACATAAAAAATGGAATTTCATGCAGAGAGTAATGTTTTATACATTGGCACTGATAATATAAATTATACCGTTAAGTTAGTAATATATTGGTGTTTATAGTAGTAATTTGTCTTTTCATTTAAAATGTTTGTTGTTGAAGACTTTAAAACAGGCTTCACACAGAACACAGCAAGTAGTTTCATACCTGCATAAGTAGTGAAATTTCTTTCCACACTGATTGAATGGAGACAATTCAATAACGCAGTAGCCAATTCCAGAAAGTAAACACATATGTTTTACATCTACTCCTGTCAAGAAGCTGCAGGTAAACTCATCTGTAAGTTTACCTGCAGCTTCTGTCAGTCATGCCTGGCACACAGAGAGACAGACACTCTGACAGGAGAAACTCGTGAAAGTTTAAGACTGTTTCTGTTTATTGAGGTCTAGTCAGCACTAGAAATAAACAGAAAAGCAGTTAATATGGCTACTGTCTGAGTTTTTAGATAATTTAAGTCAGCTGTATAATCCAAAACTTCTTGCAACCAGAATGTTGGACAGGTGAGTTTAATCATTTGTAGCAATGGCAGTAGGGTCGATGAGGAGGACCTCTGGTGGTCACGTGCTGGTATGGCAACCGCTGTCTGAGCATTTAGTTTTAAAAAACTGTATAATCCAGATCTCTATGCAAACAGAAGGTTGGATAGTTTTATAATTAGTAGCAATGGCAATAAGATTGGTGAGGAGGACCTCTGGTGGTCGTGCGCAGGTATGGCATGCTCAGTCGAAGGGTGAGCATGATCTCGTGGTGAAACGCATATATGACTTCAACTAAAGAAAATAACTTCTGGTGTAGTTACATTCCATGTACTTGTACTTCATTGTTTATTTATTGTCATGTGTTGAAATATATTTTGAACTGTAGCATTGTTTTCTGTCTTCAGCACATGGCATTACTAACCCTATGTTAGTAGATGTGATAACTAATTCAAGTTTAGGTAGCTAGTTTTTAATTCTGAACTGATCAGTAAAACAGTAAAGAACCATATATCACATAAAGGTGGTGTGCTTCAAATATGTCATGCTTTATTGGTTTCACCGATTTGAACACTTTGAGGAAACAAGATTGAACAAGAGAACATTTTCAAAACAAATCTCTACAAAAGCAATGCATGACACAACGAGAAGAAAGAAGAACGTACTATAATTTTGATCCTTCATCTGGAAAATTTTCAAAGAAATCTGCAGAAGCAGTGCATGACATAGCTGGACTTGAAACAGAACTCAAAGATTGTTGTTAGACCACTCTTTGACACCATTGTAACAGTCAGTACGATGCTTGCTGTTGGCTCCACTGTTGTCCTTCAGCCAAGTCTGGAACTTCTGCTCATTTCCTCCGTTCGTAAGGTAATGGCCCAGTACTTGACTTGCGCTGTCTGTGCCATGGCCTTGCAGGCGTCCTCCGTTGGCCTTGCCTATACCAGGGAGTGCGGTCACATGCTTGCCCATCATTGATTCACCGCAGAAAGTCTGGTGCTTCTTGGATGTAGACGACATTTTCAGTTTGTCCTCTTCTCACCTGGAGAAAATGCAACAATGAGACACATTGAATCTTTGGACATCCATAAAAAAAGCAAAAGAAAAGAAATGCAGTACATTAAGACATAATTTACATACACAAAATTATATAATTATATACACACAATAAAGGACTTCTACACTATACTACAAAACAGCCATTCATGCAGCATTGGGTGGTTTTGTGAATTATTTGTTTAATGCCAAATAACCTGAAAGTTCATTTTTCTAATTACATACTTCTCAACAATAAATATGTAGATAGACTTACAAAGTGTCAGCATTAGACAATCATTTGTAGTGTATCATGTAGCCTTTCATTGTATTGGCTTTTGCAAGATTTCATACAATCTCTAGCACTTCTCTTTGTTCTGTGCTATTAGGCCGTCTCATATACTACTGCTTAGCCTGCACATGTGTCATATTAACATATTAAACTAACTGTAATACTGTAACAATAGTCTCTTATATAATCTTGCAGTACCTTAGTGCCTGTAGACTCTTGTATCTCCTTACAGAAGCCAAGAAAGTAGGAAGGGCAGTATTTTCCTAAAAAAAAAAAATTAAATAAATAATGATGACTCTTCCATATCCATATAGTCAGCTATATCATTTGAACATATGCTGCATTACTAGATCCACCAATATTTCCTTCTGATGGTAAAAATACATTAGAAAGACAAACTGAAGGTATTTGCAGAATTGTATTGAAGATTCAAGGTGCTTTATCATGAGTTATATTTCTTTCATTCCATTAAGAATACCAACAACGATTGATGCCATTTATGAAAGTGCGTTTCAAACACAATATAAATTCATTAAATTACATTCATTTGGCAGACACTTGTATCCGAAGCAACTAACAATATGAGAACATATTCAAGTTTCAGGACAATGTGAACCAGAGTATTAAGTGCCAAACCTTTATGTAAGAGTAATGCAAGAAGCAATGCGTATCTGTTTCTACATTCAGACTAATTATGAAATGTGCATTTACAGTAAAACATTGGTTCCTCTTGGGTTCTCACTCTTCCCAACTCAACTTGGAAAAGTAGTATAGTATCATTTTAAGTCTTGATGTCATGGTGGTGGTAAGTGACATCATTTCAGCCTTCTAAAGAGCAATTTTGCTTTTATCCATGTTTTGTTTCTTCATCCATGACAGGGTCTGTCCCACATATGTCCACTCAGTCAATTGCATTATTATTATTAGCAAAAAAAAAATCTCATGTCATTCACTGCCAGAAACTGACATTTTGCGCAAGAGATGTTTCCTGTGTAAAGGCAGGTCTGTTTTTTTCCCTCTTTCTACTCTAACAGAGAATCAACCAATGGGTGAGTTTTGTTTTTGGTCGTCGCCCCCAGTCCTCCAGTAGGAAGTGCTGTTATCCGAGAAGAGGCGGGTCTTCTTCGAGAAGTTTTTTTTCTGAGGGGCTGCTCTGCTGCTGGCGCTTTGCTTTTTCCCGCTGTGTAATTTTGGCGCGCTTTTTATTTTTTGGCGCGCTTTTCCCCCCCTCTTCGCTCCTCTTTGGTTTAGTTATGCTGTGTTTGAAGCTGCTTGCTAATTGACACCATGTAGCCTGTTTTCTAAACCCATTACTTTATTCCTCAGCATCCCACACACACTTAACAGGTTCATGCTCTGTACAGGCACACTGGGTAGGCTAATTATTGACTGACACTCACTGTACTTACAGGCTTGGTTAGTTAGGAAATATTTTTTTCCTAACTGAGACATTGCTCATACTTTACCTGGTTAGTTAGACTGTGACTGCAATAATAGTGCTGGCTAAGCATGAAAGTGGACGAACTGTGGCTTCTAACATTTTACACTTAGCAACCAGCAGCTTTACTTGCCGTTTTAACTACATATAATCTCATGCTTTTCTGTCTAATGTCTACGTTTAGACTGCCTCATGTACTTTTCCTCTACCCTACCAAGTGGCAATATTGTCTCAGTTATTGTATAATTCTGTATTAAAGACCTTGAACTTGTGAAATATTGAACAAAATGGTATGCCCCTAATGTTTACATTACTCTCTTTGTACGCAAGAAAACACAACGGTAAGACAAACTGTAATCTTGACATAGCAAACAAATCAGCCTGACCTTCTGGAATGATTATCTGTATATCAGAAGATATATTTATCAACAGATATAACTACACATATTTTCATGGACTCACCTGTGTTGAGAGGGTCGCCTCTGAATGAGATCTGAATATGGCTCGAGTGTGGTTTAAATAACAGTCTATCTATTTTTTTCATCCAGCAGTAGATGATGCATGTGAGAGTCATCTTGCCCCACCCACTCACAGAAACTGATGTCTAGCTTTCCATTTTCAGTGAAATGAAACTGAATACAGCTTTGGGTAAAGCTTTGCTATTGTAGAGTAGATTTGCTGCATCTAGTCAATGTGTTTAGAACTGCAAAGGAGTACAAATGATCCTGAATTATATTAAAATACCTGACACATTCTTCATAGATTTGCTCCATCCAGTGCTTTTTTGCAGTAATTATTTAAAGACCCCCAACACACACACTCAGGTACATATGAATATAATTTGATCATAACAATCATTCAGTGCTGCTAATGGTTTTGGCCTTTATTTACTCAAACCCATTTGAATCACCCCATCCTTGCTGTTTTAAACTGAAAGTGAAATTTACCCTGTTACAGTGTACAGTGATCTTTTTCTGAGTTTGTACTGTTGAATTACACTGTGCCAACACCTATAATAGAACGTGAAATGAAACTGAAACTATAAGCAAATGTTAGGTTTATATCTGCTCAGCTGGACCAGCTCTTCTCTGTGCACATGAAGTCATGGAGAAAAGGAGAGACACACCACACATAGTTGCTATGCCCTAAACTTCTAGTTTATTGCAAGTAGTAAGCAGCATATATACAGCTACATAAAGCAAAAAATTTGGAAAAATGTTTGTTTGTGTGTGAGTGTGTGGTTGGGATGGAGTGGGTTTGTGGGAGGGGGAGGCTGGATGTGTTAGACAGCAGTGGTGGAATGTAACGAAGTATTTGTACTTCGTTACTGTACGTAAGTACATTTTTACGTATCTGTACTTTACTTAAGTAAAAATAATAATGCATCCTTTTTATTATACCAATCAGGTGGCTTTATTAGCCCTTTCAACCAATCGGCCGAGCGTGAGGACGAGCCCTGCAGCTCTGAATCAGAAAGAAATCCTTGGCCGTATTTAAGAAAGTTATTTGAGTTCAAAGAAGCAAAGAACGAGTCCTTGCGTTTTCAGTGTATCCCATGCCTGCCTCAACCGAAAGAATTGTTGGCATTTAAAAACTCCCCTTCAAATTTGAAGAAACATATAGAGGTAAGCTATGCTATGGTATGCTATGCTTTTGGGTATGTTGTGACATTATGATACTGTTATCTAGCGAAATGTATGTTGACATACAGAAATAGTATCAAAATCACACCAGTGTAGCTTCATTATTTCTTTAACACGGTGGTAGGATAAAACTGGTTTATTGGCTATATCAGAGAAGATAGCTTAATGTAATTGCTAGCTTAATGTCCAGCTTGACTGGAAGTGGTGCTTTCCGCGTGTTTCACAATCAGTAGTCATCTCTGACCAGAGATGTGATTATATTATACCAACACTCCTGTATTTCCTGGGTTTCTCACATATTTCAGGACCCTCTCCAATTTGGTTTTGTATTCACTTAAATGTAATCTCTCGTAATTTATAAGGTTTGTACACATAGTTTAACACAGTAACGACAGCAACTAGGCCTAATAATATACCTGATTGTGCTAGCTACTCAAATGGTGCCAGTTATGCCAAGTTACATTGTTCGAAGATGTAGGATTGCAAATGTTTTACATTAAGTTGTAAGAATTTGAGTTGTCAGTTGAATAATTAACACTTACAGTATATCATTGTTATTTTTGCTATCATTTATAGCGAAAGCACAGATCACTTCTGAAGGAGTAGCTGGCTGCAACTGGAACTAAAAAGAGGGAAACATCGTCTGCTGGTGAGGGTTCTTCAACAAAGCAGCGGAAACTTGACAACACCAAAGCCTCTCGGAAGACCATGGACCTTGCGGTGGTGAACTTTATTGTCCAGGGTTTGCAGCCTTTTGGTGTAGTAGAACAGCCTGGGTTCGTTAATTTAATGCAGCATAATCACCCAGATTACACAGTCATGTCACGTACAACATTGAGAGAGAGAGAATAGATAAGCATACAAAGCGAATGAAAGATGGAGTGAAGAATGCAATGCAGATAGCTAAATACATCGCCACAACTACTGTGAAGATGAAGGACGTTCAACTGAAGAAGAGAGGGAAAATGTAAATGACGGAAGATGATCCAGAAGAGGAGACAGAGGGTGTTGAAGTTGAGAGTTTGATGGAGTAAGAAGATGAGTGCTCTGAAAATCAACTCTCAAAACATCACTGTTGTGCCTGTCATCTTTTGAATTTGATCTCAACTGTGGATGCTAAAAAAGCTGAATCAAATGTGTACAGGAAGATGTCTCGTGCAGCATTTGCCAATGCTCAGCACTTTGAAGTAAGAGTGCCCGCTCATCTACCGCTGAGGAGGTTATTGAAAGGGAGTGCAAACTGTAACTCTTCCGTCCAGTTGACACCAAATGGAACTCTCTCTTCCTTGCAGTTGAGCATCTACTGAGGATATTTAGAGAAAGTGGGGAAGGAGCTGTCAGAGCAGTTGCCATTGCACTTAAAGTCCATATGTAAGTTTGGCTTGGAGCACGTGCACAGTTATGATATGTTGGCTATGGATTGTGTGCCATAATATTGTAATTAACTAATCATTTACACCTCATTTAATTGAACTGCAGTAGTATAGGCTATAATTATTTAGATAACTTAGAACACAATAAGCATATCAGTCATCTCTGTTTCATATCTATGCTGACAGGCCACAAATTCATATATTAACAACTTTTTGCAGAAACAATCTGAAATAATTAAAAATAGTTTGTTGAATGATTGTGTAATAAATAACACTACGTACATCTAGGTGTGTGACAAATTATTTATATCTCTTGTTGACATTCTGCATATTCCAATACTGTGTATTACAGGTTCAGCCCTGCAGAACTTGCGTTCTTGACAGAATATGCATCAGCCATGAACCCAGTCTCCAAGCCACTCAACATGTTGCAGAGGTGGATGTCCACATGGGATGGCGGTTACCAACTATAACCGTCCTGACTGTGAAGCTGGACCGCCTCCAAAATCATCCAAGTTCTGCCGACCACTGATCTCTGCCCTTCGTTTATTTCATTGGCAAGTGTTTAATTGATAAGGAAACCTTGCAAAGAACCTTTTAGTTAATCTAAAAATATGTTGTTGCAACTGGGAGACCATAGGAATGCGATAAGTATGGTTTTTACAAGGTTAGAGAGAAATACAGTACTCCTCATAGAAGCTTAATGGTTCCTGTATTCTGTGTTTGGGTTGTTGTTGTGTAGGCATGGAGTCACTAGGGGGAGGACCAAGCCTCATCACCAGATAGCCACTCTGGGTCAGAGGAGGAGGACTTCTTTGGCCATATGAAGGGAAACGTCCAAGAAACCACAAGACAGCTGGATGCCTACCTGGCCAACTTGGCTGCCTCCATAGATACTCTAAAGTCAGTGCCTGCAGTTTTGTCCCTCAAGCTCAACACACCATTGCCTGTGAAAGACTGTTTAGTACAGCGGGGCACATCTTTTCTGCGAAAAGAGGCAGACTAGGGTCAAAAACCTTTGAGAACCAACTCTTGTTGCAACTGAACAAAAAAGCAGTGGTAATGCTGTGCTTATAAGGGCACCAAATGGCACTTATACTCCCATGTTCTTGAGAGAGCCATTTTCACCCTCTGACCTTTAATTGCCTGTCCAGTGGTAAAGTTTTCATTTAAAGGTCCTTCATTTAAAGTTTATTCTAAGATCTGCCTTTTGTATTTGTATTGTGTGTGTTGAGTTACACAATATTGTTTTTTCTGCAATCAATAGATCATAAACCTTTCATTGGCAAGATTTACAATTACAGTTTTTCATATAGGCTTGTGTTTTGTTAAAGAAAAAACTCTAAACAAAAAGTATTGGTAATGCCAGGCTGATCAGGGGTCTGAATAGCATTTATACTGGCATATTCTTAAGAGAGCCACCCCCGAGCCAATGGTCAAATTTTATTTTCAAGGTCCTTTGTTGTTTCTCATTCTAACATCTGCCTTTTGTATTGACTAAGTGTTGTGTTATCCATTATTAGGCCAATGTTTTTTGCCTTTTTGCAATAAGTGGAACATAAACTTTGTATTTGCTAGTTTTACAATTACGCTACATTTATTTTTCATGCAGGCCAGGGTAAAGGACTTTGGAAAGCAACTCTTGTTGAACAGGATGTACTGGAGATATGGAGTTGATTAAAGGTCTCGCAATGTCACTCATACTGCCATAATCATCCACATATTTCTAAGTTGGGGTATGCACAGTATTGCAGAGTGCACGCACAATAAGCACACCAAACCTTCCAATGCACATATACTGTGTAGTTGCTTGTAATTATTACGAGCAATGACCTCGGTAGAGGTGTAAGTCAGTATATCTACTATTCTTTTACAAAATGGCACACCCCGGACGTTGAGACAAACCATTGTGTGAGTACTTTTACTTAAAAAAATACTTTACAGTAAATTTAACTTAGTACTTTCACTTAAGTAAGATTGATGTAGCACTTCTACTTTTACTTGAGTACATATTTTGCAGGATATTTTTTACTTTTACTTAAGTATTAAGCTTCAGTACTTCCTCCACCACTGGTGTGGCCATGCAGTCATGGGTGTAGAGGGCATAGATAGTCCCGGATCTCTCCATTAAACCCCCACAGACTTTTCAAGAAGCTGAGAGTTCTTGAAAAGTCTGTGGGGGTTTAATGTATTGTAAGCTATGATGTAGTCAATGAACAGCAGTTTCACATAGCTCCCATGTTTCTTATCCGTGGTGCTGAGGGTGGTGTGCAAGATGTGGGACATGGTGTCTGTTGGGGTAGTAGATGAACTGGAGTAAGACTATGGAACTGGGGATGGATGGACATGATTTAAGTCTTTAATGAGTCTCTCAAAAACCTTCAAAGCTACCAATGTTTGATGCAACAGGCCGGTAATCGTTCAGGCATGGCGGCTTATTTTTCATTGAGACAACAGTGGATCTTTAAAAGCACATGAGGACCGCAGACTGAACCAGAGAGCCAGAGAGAGCAGTAGGAACTCGCAACACAGTCTAATCCAAGCACACACCAGATTTTATTTTACATTAGAGGTGCTGGAAGATGCCATGCAAATCATATGTTGTAATACTATACAATTTATGTATTGATTGGCAGTATCCTGTAGTAAGCTATAGTGTCCTGTAGTGGAATATAGTATTCTGTAGTAAACAGTAGTATTCTGTAGTAAGCTGTAGTATTTTGAGGATGGAAATTAAGACTCTGGTTGGTGCAGCATAACTTTTGTGTTTGTTTTGAGTTGCACCAAGCACATTGTGTAATTCAGACAAAGCTGCACCTCTAAGGTGATAACTGAGCAGAACTCATGAGGCAGGTAGAATAGATGCCCTTTGATGGTCAGATATTGTAGATTAGGTGACCAGGAGTGAAAGGGAACAGAAATGCTCTTTGCCTAGTATCGCTTGGTGTTCACCATGAAACCATGATTTGTTATCCTCCACCATTCTGTCCACGTGGAACATGGAAAAAGAGTCTGACGGAGCACTAAGGGAGTCAGCCGTGTCTCAGTAAAACACAGAAAGTTGCAGTCTCTCATGTCCTGTTGGAAAGTCACTCTTGCTCTGAGATCATCCCGCTTATTTTCAAATGACTGAACGTTTGAAAGCAGAATGCTGAGCAGTGGAGCTTGTTTTCTGTTCCAGTGTTTCTTTATTTGTCACTGAGGGACCTCATGGCCACATCCTTTGTTCTTGTCTGAACTTCAGAGTATCTCAACTGGCTGCAATGAAATGGGTTTGAAAAGTTCAAAAACTAAATGTGGAACCTGTTGATGTGTGGGCATGAAAGACTGGAAAATTGAAATACTAAATAAACACAGTTTACATGGAGCAATCAGAAAGACATCTGAACACCCAAAAATACTGGAATAATCAGTGAAATTGGCCACTTGGGTCTTTACTGCATAAAATGAACAAGTCCATTTTTGATTATTTATGTACCTATTAGTTGTCTTCTAAATTTCCATGAGCATGAAAGGCCTAATGTGCAATGACAATAAAATTGTATTTCATTCCATTCTGTTTCACATTTGTGGCACGGGAATCCTCAGCAATCCACAAGCAGCCTTATGCGTTTTACTGAGTTTACATTAAATACAGAAACAATAATGGAAATTAAAACACTGTACTGTTCAAGTAACATTACTCTTTTCTTTTCTTCCTTTTTAACTCAACATTTCTTGGAGTTCTTATGGGTAAATTTCCAAAACCAGAACATCAGCACAGCTTTGACAGATGGGCTATTAGTATATGTGGGGGATCTACTGGAATATCCCCAGGGCATGAAAATGTGTAGTATTTTTAAAGGTTTGCTTGACGTTTTTCAAAACATTCCCAGAATGCTCCTGCATCCTCATTCTAGGTAACTCAGCCCACAAAGTCCTCCTTTATTCACCCTATCATCCTCTACTTTTAGAAGAAATATACTATAGTTTAATACATAACATTCCTTTAATGCTGTTCACAGTACTACATTGCATGTTCACATTGTGGGAAGGTTTTTTTTTTTTTTTTCTCAAGGTTTTTTTTCTCGCTCTCTCTCTTCCTCTTTTTCTCTCTCTCTCTCTCTCACACACACACACACACCTTCCATCCATGTCTTCTATGTCTTTAATGAACAAGCCTCCCTGGTGCTTGCACTGGTTTCTGCAGGCTCTGATGGTGCTTTCATGTTTGTAGATGATGAAACGGTGTCCATCTGGACTCCTGGTGAAGTTTATTCCTTCTGCTAGACGTTGAGTGGCTGATGCATCCAATGTTAGCACCGTCCGACAAACTTGAGCCATTGAAAACCTGCAGGACACAGAAAAGGATAACTGTCAAACACATCTAACGCTGCAGTGTCTTATATATTCTGCTATTTACAGTATGCTGTAGGCCAGTGGCCTTAATGACTGGGCTTCACAATACACTTCTCTCAGTATATCTTTAGTTTTGTCAGCACTTTTACAGCACAGTATTGTAAAAAATAAGTAACCTGGTTATACGGTAATTTTTATTTTATTTTTACAGAGCTTTGATAAAGTCAAATATTGAGGCATTTTGTGCTATGACTAACTGTACATTTTCCAAAAAAGTGGTTTTGAAAGGTTTAGCTAAATGTTTTTTAGAATGTATCATTCTGATAAATTTTTCAATCCTATCAATTTTGGCACAAGTTAGTAATTGGAGAGCACTATAAATCTTAAGTCTTTTACAAAGCATCTGTTCATGCAATCAAGATATTTGGTTATGCTGCATTGTTGAGTCAGATTAGAGGAAACAAGGTTGCTCCAAATTTATGGCAGCCATCAGCCAATCATTTTTCAGCAAGCATTTGGCAGAGTTAATACTGACTAACGATTTTGAAACTTGTGCGACATGAATTGCGTCTCTAGCAGCGCCGATGTTGTATAAAACAGGTAAATCAATTATATTTCTTTGTCAGTTTCAGTTGTGGACAGATGTGATCCACATTATGCACCGGAGTGACCCTAGCAACTTTTTAATTGTGTTGTCATCATAAAATATTTCATGTTCCCTCACTGGTCAATTGTTTGAAAATGGCAGTTTTCAAACTAGTCTCTGGATTTTTGTCCAGTCAGCTTGAAATTTATTTTTGAAACAATCTGTAGACCCTGGAAGTAAATAATTATCATAAACCTTTGGTCAAGTTTAATGAAACCGTTATTAAATTGTCAACAACAGCTTGTTCTTTAATACTGATTAAAACATGCTGACATATTCAATCAATATCGTGAACACTTCTCTACAAAAGTGCAGTCCTGGGTCAGGGGTTCTAGGGGTGTATAATGCAATCACACAAATTTCATTGTGTTCCCTAAAACCCCTGACCCAGATTTTCAGTATCAGCCTGATATTTTGGAAAAAAACAAATCTCCTATCAACGAGTAAACTTGCAGATAGTGTGAGTTAAAATAGGTTAAAAGGTATAAAATGCAATTGGTATGTGTATCTATGCACTGTATTTGTGTACACTAGAGATTTCAAATACTAAATGAAACATTAAGTGTCTGTTACAGGCCCTAGGAATATTGTTCCAGCCACAAAACAGGAAATGTTGAGAGAAGACAAAGAGCTGAAAAAAAGCTTTCATTTCTTCTGAAGTACAACCAGTGCAGTTCAGCTACCGTGTCAAAAGTCCATGCTGGCTCTTTAATTTCATTTTTCATTAAGGTCCACATTATCACTATGACTGTTTTTTTTTTTGTAGCTGATTTAGTTGAAAACTGATATTCAAAGAAAAACTGATGCAGAACATTAATGTAATAAAGGAGTTAAATAATCACATTACTAGGTACATAATGAATTGCATTTATATTCAATTTACATTCTGTTTTGATAGGTTTGAGTTTGTGATTTTGACTTATCGTTTGACCACGTGGTCAAACAGAATAAGAGATGACCCTGTCCATCACTCTAATACTCTCTAATACGCTCTATAATAATTTGTCAGCTGTCATAACAGAATGGGGTCCCCCTCCTGCCACAAAAATAGCTCTGAGTCATTGATGGATGGACTCCACAAACTCTGATGGTGTGCTGTGGTATTTAGCACCAGATCCATTGAGTACTGTAAGTTGAGAGGTGGGGTCTCTATCGGCCAAACTAGTTTGTCCAACACATCGAACAAAAAAAAAGCTGATGGCCATGTCTGTTCCCTCTTAATAAGGGGCAAAGAAGAACAAAATGGAAAATGACGTGCCATGAAGGACAAACCTGCAGCCCAGGACTGGGCAAAACTGAATAGGTGCTTCACAAAGGCAAAGGCAAAAGCAAATTCAGGAAAAAGGTAGAACTCAATAAGCCAAAGAAGCCCCCAAGAACAAAATCCCATGTAGAATAATCAGAGGGGAGAGAAGGAAGACCCAGGGGTAGATTCAAGAACATTTGACAAAGTACTGACACAGAGATTACACATGCTTCTGCGAAAAAATGAACAACAT
This sequence comes from Bryconaethiops microstoma, assembly GCA_037577275.1. NCBI lineage: Eukaryota > Metazoa > Chordata > Actinopteri > Characiformes > Alestidae > Bryconaethiops > Bryconaethiops microstoma. Next base: position 14,270 of record JBBJLS010007653.1, read on the forward strand.
TTAATTTTCAATTACAAATCACTAATTAATTTAATCACGAAATATCCAGTTGTTCCTGACCCAACAATTAGACTTTTGAAGTTAGACAAAAGTTAGACACAATTTTAAAACGTTTAAAACTTAGTAACTTTTTACTGCAAACTGACTTTATGGCAAACAAATCCGTGATTAAAATCATTAGTAATAAACTGAATTGAACTAAAGCTAACATTATTTATTAGTATGTAATTTTAGTATGTAATTACATTAGTATGTAATTTTATCCAATAAGATCAATACAATAGGCTGAAGTTCATGAAAGTAAAAACTCTTACCTCACTCAGTGCTGCATTCAATTCCAAATAAGGCGTTTCTCACACAGGAATGCTGCAGCAGCTTTCGAGTGCGCGAGGCAGTGTTTGAAGCTTCCGCTAGAAAGTGGATGCATTTATTTATTTTTTTTTCATTTTCATTTTTTTTATGATGAAAAAGTGCTTTAAATTATAGCAGGACAAAATAGGAAGTACACTATACTAGGTTTGGAAGCAGCACTAGCTTTGTACAAATAAACTTGACTTGTTTTCATGAAATAACAAATATTTATTAACACAGAACAACGCACACACGCATGCACGCACGCGCACACACAAACTAAGCAATGTGGACTCCAAAACTGCTGAGAAGTGTGGGTGGTTGAAACCTAAATTCATTGCACCACTTAGTGGTAAGACCTGAAATTACTTTTGGGCAGTCATGAGCACCGCAAGAGGCAATAATATAAATACCCATTTTATGAATCGGGTATTACATTGGATATAGTTTGTAATAATGCAATATTATCATACTACTGCTCAGATGGGTTTGAGAACGGCACTATACATTCTAGGTGCACCACAATGCAGTGAGAAAATGGGCAAGATTTTTATGATGTAATCTTGTCGGTTAATGTGTGTTATTGTGAATCCTGATGTTTGTGGTATTAAATGATTGAGACATTTGTTGTATCAATGGATAATTAAATTTTGTAAATGTTTAAGATGTAAAGTCAAAATTAATTTTGAAGATGGACCAAACTATGTCAGAGTAACAGAGGACACGTTAAAGCTTGTTGTATCTTATGGCTGATATGTCATAAACTGGTTAAATATCGTCTACAAAATTTCATTAAGGTTGGCCTGCTGAGGTTTGACTGGCAATTGGCAAAAAAAATTTGGATGAGCCAAGTTGAACTGTAGGAGAGTGTAAACCTAATAAATTTCATCATTTTTGTCTGAAATGTCATGATATTTGATACATGTTCAAAGAATGTGGTAGTGCATCATGTAAAATTTTGTAAAATTTGAACCTTTACATCACGAACTGTTGGGTAGTGAAGTACTAGATGTTTGCGTTGGTGTTATTCACTAGGTGCTGCTAATTCATAAGTAAATTTTAATGAACTAGGGTCATGCTCCTCCTACCCTGCAAAGTTTTGCTTACCCTGATTCAGAGGACACTAGCTTGAAGGGACACGCCCACATAGGACCACAAATCTATTATTCTGTATCAGCAATTTGGGGATACAGCCATGACAGGTTTCATGTGAAGTATACGAAATTGTAGACCCACACTGGTTTTAAAATATATATATATATATATAAAAAAGTGAATTACCACTTTTTGTGGGGGCCATAATTATATACAGGTCCAGAAAAAAATAAGAGACCACTGCAATTTTTAAATCATCATCTCTATGAATATGACAACCATTCCATGTCAGTGTCTGTTAAATACCTACACAAACGCACCTAATTCTGCTTTATGAGGTACTGATTACTGATCACCTGAATCAAATCTTATTTAATGAGGAAAAGTATAAAAACACTGC
>JBBJLS010007672.1:0-16115 GCA_037577275.1 Bryconaethiops microstoma
ATATATAGGGCACACAGTATGAATTTACTCAAATTAGGTACACATTTGCGCTGTGATACTGAAAACTGCCGCGCATTTTTGTACCACATAAGCCAATTTGTATTTGTGTACCACTTATGTCAATCCCACACACACACACAGTACAGTGAGCTATGCCTTGTGTATTTTTTAAAGTAGCCTTGAGGAAAAGTTAAACAAAATAAAGTGTTTCAAGCTTTTAGGGAACGAGAAAAGGAGAAATGGGAATTCTCTCACACTGAAATACACTTTACTAGACTGTTCTAATTTTTGATGGCTTGTATACATGTTAAAATGCTTATTTCCACTTTATGTTAACAAAGCTGGCATTTGTGTACACTACTTTTAACAGAACTTGCAGCAGCTCCAGGCTGAACGCAGCTATGTGAAGCTGCAACAACGTTTCAGGAACTTTCTTCAGTGCTCTGGGAACATTTTCAGCATTTCTCGTTTCTCTGATTTCTCGCCGACCACTTTAGACCTGGTTGTTTAAATATGTTCTCACTTATATTTTAATTAAATATGTTCTCATGGGTATATTTAATATAGTTCTAGGTCTTCTAAGGGTGTTATCATAAAAATACATATGTACTGTGCCCAAGCATGTCTCACTAGTGTGGTTGTTTCGACAAGTGTGCTTCTCTAGCATCTTAACCGGGCCAAGCTTGATTCGGTCGGATTTTCACACCAAGCAGTCCTAGTGTGAGTACACTCTTATACACTCCGTGTCTGTAAACATGCAAGCACTGATGAGGTCCTGCTCATGTGGGTTCATGTCAGATTCCTCTCATGGAACGATTCTGTCCAAGGATACTTGAGCACTAATGGCACCCCACATAGATACACAGGGTCTCTAGGGACAGACCTCCATATCAAACTCCACTGCTTTGGCTGACATTAGCCTAGCAAGTGGCAAAACAAATTAGCTTATGTGAGGTGGCTCACACTGATGTTACATAAAAGCTTGTATATATTACCTTATAAATTCTTCTACAGAAGCCTGTAGTCACATAAAAAAATGTCGAATAACGTATGGGTGGGAACTAGCATCATGTTTGGAAAAGTAGTCCTTTTATGAACAACTGACTTGCTTCCAGAACTTGGTGATCAACTAATTCTGGCCTTACCCATTACCATTTCACAAATTTACAACACAACGTCAACCTCACCTCCAAATTCCATTTGAAACAAAGTACACTTGTGTGTCTTTAAAGTATGAGCGTGCCTGAAGCTCCGCCCACACTCTGGGCAGTAATAGGGTTTCTCTCCGGTGTGAATGCGCTGGTGTCGTTCAAGACCACTCTGCTGAATGAATTTCTTCCCACACTCTGAGCAGCAGTACGGTTTCTCTCCTGTGTGGGTGCGCTGATGCACTTTGAAGTTACTCTCTCGATTAAAACTCTTCCCACATTCTGCACAGTGATACGATTTCTCTCCTGTGTGAATGTTCTGGTGTAGGTGGAGATGACTCTGCTGACTAAAGTTCTTCCCACACTCTGAGCAGCGATAAGGTTTTTCTCCAGTGTGAATGCGCTTGTGTGTTTTGAGGTTGCCTCGGTCACTAAATGTTTTCCCACATTCGGTGCAGTGATACGGTTTCTCTCCAGTGTGAATACGCTGGTGTATTTCGAAATCCCTTATATGTCTAAACCTTTTCCCACACTCCGAACAGTAGTATGGCTTTTCACCAGTGTGAATGCGCTGGTGTAGTTGGAGACTATTACGTTGAGTAAAACTTTTCCCACATTCCGAGCAGTGAAATGGTTTCTCGCCAGTGTGAATGCGACGGTGTGCTTTGACGGTACGTCTGTCTCTAAAACACTTCCCACATTCTGAGCACTGATGTGGCTTCTCTCCTGTGTGAGTGAGCTGGTGTCGCTGGAAACTACTTTGTAGTGTAAAACTCTTTCCACACTCCGAGCAGGTGTATGGTTTCTCTCCAGTGTGAATGCGCTGGTGTCTCTGGAGATAACTGTGATGATGAAAAGACTTTCCACACTCTGAGCAGTGGTGTGTTCTCATCTTATGTGTGGTGTTCTGTGTTCCACTGTGAGATGTGTTGGTGTTGAGAGAAATCTGCTGCATGCTGGAACTTCTCATGGTCCCCATATTCTCACAATTAATCTCTTCTGGTTTTTGCAGTGCCATCTTGTTGACATCTCCTGGATACCTTCTGTTTAACAGAAGCAGCAGAAAACTTGGATGTCATTCATTTCTGGAAAAGAAAATCACATTGAAAAGTTAATGTGAAATTAAACAAAAGCTGTCAAAACTGTTGTAAACAGTAATGTAGACAATGCTTAGGTAGTTTGACTACATAAAAATGTAGAAGCTTGTAGTATCTGATTCTTCCGTCAGTGGGCAACGAGGAGTGATCTCAGAGGGAAAGTCACATAAGACAAATTCAGCAAGCTATGAACCAGATGATCTACAGCTTTGTGAATGCCTTGTCAATAAGAAATGGCATAAGACAGAAGGCCAACAAGGAGGAGATAGCAATAGCGTCGAGATGACTTCAGCCTGAACAAGCAGCCTTTGCAGTTGGGGTAGCATCATATTCTCATCAAGTAGTGACATAAGGTAGGATGAACAGGGATAAGTGAGAGTGTTTTGAAGCCACCCGGTAGAAGCAACAGAAAAGCCAGGCAAATTCAGTGCTGTCAATACCCAAATCAGAAAGTTGTGTTTAGTGTCAAAGTTAAGAGACAGGTCAAAGACAATAAAAACTGAAAACATTCTGAGCGCCCAGTTTTGCTACCAAAAGTGCTTCCAAGAAAGGAAAACTGGATAACAGGCAACAGGGTCATGGGCACCCAAGGCTCACTGATTGGGATGGGAAGATCTGGACCATGGAGCAATGCATGAATGTGGCCTGGTCTGATAATTTGTGTTCTTGACATGGACAAACCTACCTGAACACCTTTGTGCTGACTGCTGTAAATCAGTCCCACTTAAACTAAGCAGAGCTGTTTAGTCATGCACCTACAGTAATACACTTTTATATATAAAAATGGTGTATTGTTCTGTCTAGTAATACTGTCAAACAGACTCAAAAAATGTTTATGGTATTGTAAAGTCCAGTAACGCATTTTGTAATCTCAATTAAGTTGAGATTATAACTACTAAATAATAAACAATTACTCAAGAAAACATGCATTTCCCCATTCAAAAAATGTTTTAACAATCTCTCATTTTTACAGGGTTTCTTTACTGTCAGGTATTTAAATGACTAATAAAATAAGATATTTTTTAATAAATTCAAAGTAAACTTTCTTCTTCTCACAATGTTCCAGAAAACTAGACCGCACAGTTAAATTTGTTTTTTGAGTCTTTGTTTTCTGCACTAGATTATGGAGAATTAGGGTTGCAAAATTCCAGGAATTTTCAAAGTCAGGAACCTTCAATGGGAATTCACAGGAATTTATTTGACATGCTGAATGGGACTTTTTTGGGAAGGGAAAGCTGCTTTCATTCCACATTTTGAATTGGACTTTTCGGAAGGACAGGGAGTTCCTTTCATTTCACATTTTGAATTGGACTTTTCGGAAGGACAGGGAGTTCCTTTCATTTCACATTTTGAAGGGGCAACTGTAAGAAATTTTCCTCAACATTCATGCTTTTGTTGTTCAGTGAAATAATTTACTGTTCAATTAAAGAATTAAGCACTGATAAAAAGTTCTACTCACAAATGAATCTGCATCATGTTTTTTAATTGTATCCTTTTGCATACATATCCGTTTATGACAAAACTAAATGTTAATATTTGTTTGTATGTGACTCACTAACTTTAAATTACCCAAAATGTCCAGTTAATTCTCATTAATTCCCACAAATTCTTGTGGAAAGTTTCCAATTTGGAATTTGGGAAATTAACCAGGAATTTTCCACCCCTTTGCAACCCTATGGAGAATTCATCAATAAGAGTATGGATAATCTTCAGAATTGGGATTGGTAAAATCCTCACTGTATCCATTGATGACAGTCTGAGAATAAAGTTAGTGAGATGAATTCCAGCTAGCAGAGCTAAAAAAAAAGTCTCAATTTACAATAATATGTAGTGTGTTTTATCCCTAAACATGAATATTACAGACATAATACAGGACGATTACTGGAATAGTGCTGTTCCAGCAGTAAACAGAACTCACTCTGCTGGTTATCAGTTTTTTCACTGGGCTTTACTATTTTAATGACTTTTAGTGTCGAAAGTGCACTCCGCACTTAAAGCATGTCTGGATGGTTTTGGGTGTATTTGTGTTTCTCTGTTCTCAGTGTTACTCTTTGCTCTTCTATGTTCCCCTGTACTCCTCTATGTTCCTCTAGGTTCTCTATGTTCCCCTGTACCCCTCTATGTTCCTCTAGGTTCTCTATTTTCCCCTGTGCTCCTCTGTTCTCCTCTGTGCTCCTCTATGTTCCCCTGTACTCCTCTATGTTCCCCTGTACTCCTCTATGGTCTCTATGTTCCTCTGTGCTCCTCTAGGTTCTCTATTTTCCCCTGTGCTCCTCTATGTTCCCCTGTACTCCTCTATGTTCCCCTGTACTCCTCTATGTGCTCTATGTTCCCCTGTACTCCTCTATGTTCCCCTGTACTCCTCTATGTGCTCTATGTTCCCTTGTACTCCTCTATGTTTCTCTGTTCTCCACTATGTTCCTCTGTTCCCCCCGGTGCTCCTCTATGTTCCTCTGTTCTCTATGTTCTCTATGTTCCCTTGTACTCCTCTATGTTCCTCTGTTCTCCTCTATGTTCCTCTGTTCTCCCCGTGCTCCTCTATGGCCCTCTATGTTCCCTTGTTCTCGTCTATGTTCCTCTGTGCTCCTCTATGTTCCTCTGTTCTCCACTGTTCTCCTCTATGTTCCTCTGTTCTCCCCTGTGCTCCTCTGTTCTCCCCTGTTCTCCTCTATGTTCCTATGTTCTCCTCTATGTTCCTCTGTTCTTCTCTATGTTCCTCTGTTCTCCCCTGTTCTCCTCTATGTTCCTCTGTTCTCCCCTGTTCTCCTCTATGTTCCTCTGTTCTCCTCTATGTTCCTCTGTTCTTCTCTATGTTCCTCTGTTCTCCCCTGTTCTCCTCTATTCTCCCCTGTGCTCCTCTATGTTCCCTTGTTCTCGTCTATGTTCCTCTGTGCTCCTCTATGTTCCTGTTCTCCCCTGTTCTCCTCTATGTTCCTTTGTTCTCCCCTGTGCTCCTCTATGTTCCTTTGTTCTCCCCTGTGCTCCTCTATGCTCCTGTGTTCTCCTCTTTGTTCCCCTGTTCTCGTCTGTTCCTCTGTTCTCCTCTATGTTCCTCTGTGCTCCTCTATGTTCCTCTGTTCTCCCCTGTTCTCCTCTATGTTCCTCTGTTCTCCTCTATATTCCTCTGTTCTCCTCTATGTTACTGTGTTCTCCGCTATGTTCCTCTGTTCTCCTCTATGCTCCTCTATGTTCCTCTGTTCTCCTCTATGCTCCTCTATGTTCCTCTGTTCTCCTCTATGTTCCTCTGTTCTCCTCTATGTTCCTCTGTTCTCCTCTATGTTCCTGTGTTCTCCGCTATGTTCCTCTGTTCTCCTCTATGATCCTCTGCAGGAGTGCCTACCTGTCTCTCTTCCCAAAAGCAGTGCAGGATTTAAAGGCAGTCTGTGCTTCGGTCATTCCCGGGATTTATTCTTCACCTCTCCTTCAGCCGAACACGAGCTCTGCTTCCGGCTCAGCGCGCTGGAGCCCTGCTCTCGCGACTAGTGACCCCTCCTGGACTTCGGCGGCCTTACACTGCAAACTGATCAGAAAACGCGGGAACCACTAGTCCCCTAGTGTTATTATTATTGTTGTTGTTGTTGTTGTTGTTGTTGTTGTAAGCTTCTAGCCAAATCACCCTTGTGGCCTAGCTAACAGATCTGGGAACGTAGATCACCGTGTTCGTAAACTTTTTAAGGAACAACTTACAGTAGCCATCATGACTTGGGAACTACCTAACAATAACCTTACCTTGAATCTTTTAATTCTGAAGCACCAGTTTACACTAGCTTACATAGTTCAGTTAGCTTACTAACTAACTAACTTGCCATGATCCTAGTTTCGCAAGCAAGACTTAAATCATCCGAAATCACAAACCAGAGTTTCTATGTGATGTACAGGAGGAAGCAAATCAACATATCTGACAGTTATAAGTACATTGCAGCCCCATCCGGAATCTTTTATAAGGTGTAATATATGCTCTATGAATAGTTTTGTAATGAATCAGTTTATATTCTTAAATGCCATATTCAGGTTAGATAACAACTTCATAGCTTAATGGCAGCATAAATGAATAAAGACAAGAAAATCGTTGTAAGGGAAATACAGAAGAGATCGTGTGTCCCGGTAAAACTTTTGAATGGTATAACACTTTCATCATTGTATTAAAGTTGTGTCTAAAGCCAAATCTCTGTGAAACCACCCCTATGTAGTTCCACTCTAGTGTGTAAAACGCTTTCTCGGCATCGAGTGAAAATACTGCACGTGGATTTGAATGTGTGTTTGCAATGTGTATAATGTGTAATAGTCTTCGCATATTATCGGATGCGAATCTTCCCTTCATAAATCCTGTTTGATCCACATTAATTAAAGAGTGAATAACCTTTTCAAGGCGTAAGGCAATAACTTTGGCATATACTTTAAGGTCACTATTTATTAAGGATATTGGCCTATAACTGGAGCACTCATTAGGATCTTTGTCCTTTTTTAAAAGTACAGTGATAAATGCCCTTTTTTATTTGATCCCTGTGAAACGTTCCATTCTGAATTGCAAACCGGTAAGAATCAAGCATGGGTTTACCCAGCAGATCCCAAAATTCGAGATATAACTCAGGTAAAAGACCGTCTAAGCCGGGCGATTTGTTTTCGTTTAGACATCTCAAGGATTTATGTAACTCTTCTAATTCTAATGGGGCTTCTAATTGATGATGGTCTGTTGGCAGAACAGATGGTAGATCTAGTTCATTAAGGAATTTGGTACAGGCAAAAACAGTGAAGTCAATCTCTGATTTATATAGATTATCATAGAATGAAGCAAATGTATTATTGATCGTGTTAGGATTCGTTGTGATTTCTCCATCCTCTTTTTTAATTGAAGAAATATCTGCCTTCCTTTCACATTCTTTAAGCCTGAGTGCCAGCAGATGGCTAGGACGTTCCGATTCAAAATAATATCGTTGACTAGTTCTATGCACGATAAATTCGACCTTTGATGAGGCAAGAATGTTGTACTCATCTTTCAAAAATGTTAATAAAGCTAATTGTTCATCTGTGGGATTGTTCTTTTGTATGTTCTGTAGTGTTTCTATTTTGTGTTCTAGGGTTGTAATTCTATGAGCTTTTGTTTTAGCCTGTGCAGAGGAATATGATATGCAGAAGCCACGGATAAAAATATTGGTTGGTGTCAAAGCACAGAAGGAAGTGCTCCAGTTGTTGGTTGGTCCGCTCCGTCTGACCATTGGTCTGGGGATGGTACCCAGATGATAGACTGGTGGTAGCATTGATCAGACGACAGAAGGCCTTCCAGAATTTTGCCGTGAACTGGGGCCCTCTGTCCCAGACAATGTCCCGGGGGAACCCGTGCAAGCGGACTACGTGCTCGATGACAAGTGCAGCGGTATCCTTAGCAGAGGGGAATCCGGTCAGAGCCACCAGGTGAACAGACTTAGAAAACCGATCCACAATGGTAAGAAGCGCTCCGGTTGTTGGTTGGTCCTAGATAGCTAGAGAGATAGAGGTGATAGAGCCAGTTTATACAACCCTGTTCTAACACTGAGAAATGCTACGGTGCAACAGGACACATGCTATTTCAGATCGTGCCATGATTACAGCTTGTGGTGACTCTAGACAGTGTTGATGTTTCCCAGCTTCAGAGAACATTCTGCAAACTGCAGGAAAATGGCATTTTAGAATCAGAATTAGAAAACCTTTCTCATCCTAAAGGAAACTGCTTATGTAATGACTGCAAAGACACAGACCCCAGAGCAGCGACATACACTCATATACCCTTGAACTGTACACTGAAGACAGAGAGCGTGTAGGAGAAAACAAGTACATGTACAAGCCGACATTAACAATTAAAAGAGCTTTTAATATATTAATCACTGTAAACCAGTGACCCGAACGCAAGATAGCACAGATCAGTGTCAGTTTGTTATAGAAAAACAAGTTCCACAGAGTCCAGAGAATGGGCGCCGGAAGCATTATTGCTTTATAACCATTATAAAGCATTTTCGGCAGGGTAGTATGAATCGATAGACTCTGCTGTACCATTTTTCAACAAGGCAGTATAAATCGTCAGAACACTGGCGCCTACAGTCCAGAGCCACGATCAGAACATTATAACAGGCTTCTTCTGAGCAACAGCGAGTTCATATTTATAAATCTGTTTTCTTTTTTCTGAACAGGTTCCAGCAGAAACATTTTTCTTTTATCAGGGAGCAGAAGAAGTGTCAGTATGTTCAGTAGCGAGTGTCCCTGTTGAGGTGAAGCGGTCCAGCACAGAAAAACGTACATTCGAAATAAGAGTAATTTAAAAAACTGCATTAACGCGAGATAAAATTTACATTTTACGGCATTTAGCAGATGCTTTTCTCCAAACCGACTTCCATTCCCTAACTACAGGGGACAGTCTCCCTGGCGCAACTGGGGGTTAAGGGTCTTGCTCAGGAACCCAGTGGTGGTGCTGAAGGTAGGATTCGAACCCACGGCCTCTTGGTCCAGAGGCAAGTATCCTACCACTAGGCCACCACTACATAAGCAGACTGATTCTTGATATGCTTGATTATCGAGAGAGAATCAAAACAGGAAGCTTGATGTTATTTCTAGACTTTTATAAAGCATTTTATACCGTTGAACATTCCTTTTTATATGAAACCTTACGTCATCAGGGTTTTGGGAAAAACTTTTGGAAGATAACTAAAATGACATCTTTAGCTCTGTTTCCCTTAATCCAAGAATGACCTGGATTAGCTGTTCATACTGACCACTCAATTACTGGTGCTAATCATCCAAAATGACCCTGGTCTACAAGGCATAACCATTTTTCATGGGGAATATAAAATCAGTCAATTTGCGGACGATAAAGCCCTGTTTTTAAAAGACAAATCCATGGTGATTAAAGCTTTCAATATTATTTCTTTATTCTCCCAGGCTTCAAGACTATGTCTGAATATTTTAAAAAATGTGAATTATTACCAATTCACACGTTCTGGTTTTAATATTGCTTCAATAAGAGTAGAACCAGAAGTGAAATATTTAGGAATAGTGATATCCTGGTTCCATGTCGTTTCATATACCCAAATCTATATTTAACCCCGCTAGGGGAGGACGGGTCTGGTGGACCCATTGCATTTTGGGGCTTTTAATTCAACGTATTCAAACATTTTTTGTTAAAATTCTCAGTAGATGTTTACTTTGTCCCAGTTGCAAGTAATATAAACAAAACATGTTAAATTTGTTCCCTTTACCTTTGTTAAATCACATTTATGAATAGAAATGCAACTTATTTTTGTTTGTTTTTTTAATTAAAATATAACAAAATAAGGAAATGCATCATAAAACAGGCATAACTGGAAAATAACAAATGAACAAATGAAGCAAGTTTTTCCAAAACTATAATGTATTATTTGAATTTAATTAGAAATGTAACCTACATTTCTAATTAAATTAGTTTACACAACATCTGTCTGAACAAGACATTAGTCCCTCTGAACATGGCTATTTTCATGTCAGATTCTACCACACATTAGGGGCAGAGTTTCACTGTGTGTGTATTGCAAATGTACTTCTTGCACTGATTGCATATATATTGTGTTTTTCTGTCCATCTTGGGTCCACACACTTCACACAGTGCTTCTTTTTGTCGCCGGCCACAATCTATGTGGAAAGACAAGGATCATTACTAACACTTTACTCCTCTTTCTCAGAAACATAAATTATTGTACTGCACCAGCATCAAACACTTACCCCAGGGTCTGCAGATGATGGTTCTGTAATTTGGCAGGATGTGGCACCATCATCTTCCTCCTGAATCCTCCTCACAATGGCTGCAGAGATTGGGGTTCTTGGAAGATGTCACCTTCTTCCAATTTGAGGTCTCATCAGTGTTTTCACCTCAAGAAAGAGACGCCTCTTCTGCAGCTTTCCCCTATTCCACTTTGGGCTCGGTGACATCCAAATGACGAAGGGGCTGTACGCGGAGATATCCAACATGTAAAAAAATATAACCAGAGGCCATCGAAGAGTCTTCCTTTTGAAAATGAGGGTACACAGGACCTGTTTCCACACTTTCACTAGCCCCGAGTCCAGTGGACCCGAAGACCCTGTATGTAATACAAATGTGTAGGGGGACACACAGGGGGAGGTCAATGTGCTTTCTGATTCATGTTCCTCACAGAAAATGAGCCAAGGACAATGAATCTCAGTTTGAAAAAAATTATTTGTATAATTTTTTAAGCTAAAAACCGAAAACTACAAAAAATGTCCCAAGTTAGGGCAACTCGCCCTGCTAGTTCGGTTCTCAGAAAAAAATCCGCGATGGACTGAAACATCGGCTGCTGATCCGCGTTAAAGTGAGGGGGTGTTTACTGTATAGACACACATACATATGTATATAAAAATATCAGTATTTTTATATATATAAAAAACGGTTTGTGCTTTATGGTTGCTGGGTGACACGACTCCTAGCAACTGCCCTATTCCTGTCAGGATAGTTTGGGTGGCGGACCACCTTTAGTAAGTCACCTTGCTTATAATTACTAATATGAGTTTCTGGGGGGTGTTCCACAAAGCGACCTTATAAATCGTGGCTTATTTGAAATGGCCTCGCTTGAGTTATCCTAACAGTTCACTTCAGGCTCATTAAGTTCCACGAACAAAACTCAGGTAGATTTAATCTCCGCTAATTCAAGCCAGGCTTGACAAACGAGGCTCGTGCGCGTCCACGCGATATAAAAGCAGATTTGTTAATCGATGCTAGATAAGTAAGAATGGAAAGAAAAGAAAGAGCCGCGCACTTTTCCCGGGCGGAGCAAGAATTATTCATGCAAAGGGAAAACCGGAGAAGGGGAAAAACCAGCTGCATGATCAAAGCTCGTGAGGCTGCATGGCAGAAAATATCTGACAAGTTAAATGCGTAAGATCATGATTCAAGTAACCTTTGTGTTAAGGATGTAAAAATATTTAATAACTAAATGAGAAGTGTCAAGCCTTCAAAATGTACAATCACATTAATACAGTATTTCCTTTTACATATGTATTTTGTTATCAGTTGTAAGGTACGAGAGAGAGACAGACACAGAGAGAGAGACAGACACAGAGAGAGAGAGAGAGAGAAAGACACAGAGAGAAGAATAATCCCAGCCCCGCAGAATGACGTGCTGTGTGAAATCACATGGCTTGTCCAATCATATTCATCAAGATAAACTATGCTTCACAGTTAACCTGCCACGGAGCAGGCTTGTCCAAGAGCATGTTGCCATAGTAACAAAACGGAGCTTCAGGTTAGCCTCGTTTGTGGAACCGAATTTGAACAAATTAAGTCGGGATTGTCAAAATAAGCCTGGCTTTTGAGGTTAGCTCGCTTCGTGGAATGTCCCTCCTGGTCGCCGAGTTAAATAATCTAAAACCAACAAAACGAACGAGATTCTGAATGGAAAAAATACAAGAATTTGACGCCTTGGCTAAATTTCGTACAATGTTTTAGCTCTAGCGTTGGCATTTTATGTTTGAATTAATAAAGTCTTGCAGGATGTGATGTATGATTTAACTAATTTTGAATTATACTTAGGCCAAGATCGTCGAAGAAACATGAATGAAAAACCTCAGGGAGAAAAGGCGGCAGGTGGGAATACTAAGGAGAATTAGTTAAAATGAAGATAGCTCAGTATTAACTGAATATGTTGTTGCTGCACTCTATCACTTATGTTAAAAAAGTAATTAAAGAAGAGGAAATAAATTAGTTAAATATTATTCACATTTACACCCCTGTTCATTTTAATGCTGTGCTTGGGACAGTCAGCATTTAAAGTCTAAACACAGCTCAGATATAAATGTGTGTTCATAATTTAAAAAAAAAAGAAAATGTTGCCAACATAAATGACAGACACACAGCTGACCTGGACAGCGGATCTTTTTTTAAATGAGAGAAGCTAATGTGGAAGTAGACTGGGGTGCAGTTATCTATAGCTTTCCAGAAAAAAGCCCAAACTTTGCTGAACACCAGGACTACAGTTTGCCACCCTGGCAATAATCAATCCCTACAAGATGATCCTAAAAGGATCTTCGTTTAGGGCTACTCAAGCTCTGGAAAACATTAAGGATGTCACAGATTGAAAGATTTTCTACTGAAAATATCAAAGACAACTTCCTGTGTCACATGATAAGAAATGTCACAATAAGAAGGGCCATATAAAATGGGAGACAATTATTTAAGAGCAAAGGGGATCTTTGCTGTGTATTGCCATCAAGCAGTTACTTTAAACATTAACTTACACTTTAAGATAGAATTATACAAACAGTGCAGAATGTAATTCTCAGACATGTGAACTGACAATCATCTTAAATATAATCGATAGAGCTAGATTAAAATCTTAAAATCACCAATGAGCATGGATGTAAAAATGCATTAACCTGAAGGAAACAGTTAAACTGTACTAATGTAATTGGAATAATATTTTAAATATCCAGCCTATTCTACTTAATCTTCTCTCTGGTCTTAATGACAGAGCAATGACTTCTAGTAACCTCATAATCACAGAAGTTTGTACCTTAACATAACATTTTCTGAAAATTCAAATATTAGTGTAATTTTATTGAAACATGGTTCTGGATCCCTGAAAATGGCATCACATCTGATATATGGAGTTCAAGCATAGTCTACTATGGATTATGTGTAATCAGCATGCTATACCACACTACTTAGCAAAACTAGATCCAAGTTGTCCTTTCTTCTACAAAATAGTCTAATAATATTTAGAACCATTATATGGTACTACCAGCCATGTTTCTGGTTTGATGGTCTGGTTGATGCTTTGGAAGCAGAGCTGAAAATGTTTAGATTTGCACTGGGAGTGACGAGGATGGACAGAATTAGGAATGAGTTTATTAGAGGGACAGCTCGAGTTGGACCTTTTGGAGGAAAAGTCAGAGAAGCAATTCCCCCCATCAACATGGAAATAAAGTTTCACTCTCTCTGCCCTACTGCACCCTGTCAGGCTGATGGAATAAAAACACTGTCATTAAGGCACATCATTAACACAATCATGTCATCAAACAAATCATGCAAACTATAACCAGAACCTTTTTTCCTACACCATGAACAACTGGCTACTTAAACCACAAAATACAGTATATAGTATAGTGCCTCTTTAAAGTGGCAAAATGCCTGAGATTCTGCCCACACTGAGCACGGATACGGTTTCTCATCATAATCTGTCTCATTAGAATAATCAAATCATAAGCATTACTTTCTAACTAAAGATGGTAATATTAATGATTTGAATTTTGAACGTTGTTTAACAAATGTTAATTCTTTTAATTTTTGGCCTTGACTAGTATGAGAGAAATCAGGACAACTAGATGAAAATGAACAAAACTAACAATCTAATCCTAAAACAGTCAGTAGTTACAGTTTTTAAGGAAAGGACGATTGAGTGATTTACTAAGTGAAAGTGAGACTGATCATGCGCTGAGAGAGAGGGCGCAAGCGAAAGAGGCTTCCGGTCCTGTATACACCTGCGGACAGGAAGGAGCGCGGTGCGAGTTTGAATGGTAAAGATGGCGCTCGAGGGTGTGTGTGGAAAGTGATCCTTTGTCTCAGGAAACAAAGGTCAGCTGATCAGCTGAGCTTTCATCTAGTATGTACTGACAGTTTTAAAAATGTGTTTTAAACTTGGAATGACATCGACATTATAAAATAAATGGTGTTCAGCTTTGTAAATGCGGCGCTTAGGAATCATCAGGAGTGCAGAGAATTATGATGAAATTAGTAAAAGGGACAGATGCATGCAAAGATAAACTGATCACTGTGCATATAAACCTGAATTTAGATTCTTCAAACAGTTTAAAACAGGAACAATGTTAAATTATGTTAAATTAGGCCTAGGTATTAAAGTTCAAGCTCACATTAGATATTTTTGCAAATATCTCAAATTTCAGACCACCATCCTCACAGTTTCTGTGGAAGTTCGAAAAGTAATTCAGTGCGCATTCAGTCGCTGCTGGGGTCCTGGAATAAGATTTCTGCAGTTAAAGGCTGCAGAAATGCCTGTTGCAAGCTTGACTTTGTTGATAGCTTCTTGTGACGTGGATCAGACATTTAAGCTAAACTACAGCTAAGTTATGAACATTTAAATCCTTTGTGTGGGACAAAGGAGAGTGTTTTAGAGACAAAGGATTTTCGCAACCTCCCTTAAGCATGCCCTGAAGGCAGACCAAGAAAAGGAATGGAAGGGGGATTGGCCAGCTTTAAAAGCTTTAGAATAGACCCTGCCCCTAAGGGCAGACTCCACCAAATTTGTGATGGGATGCTTGCATAGCATTTCTGGTGGTACCACCACATGTTGGACAGCATGATATTTACACCCCCATAGTGCAGTTATGTTTCTTTAAAGTACCAGAATGCCTGAAGCTCTGCCCACACTCAGAGCAGTGATAGGGTTTCTCTCCTGTGTGGATACGCTGGTGTGTCTGGAGACCACCCAGCTGAGAAAAACTTTTCCCACACTCCGAGCAGTGATAAGGTTTCTCTCCACTGTGAATCCGCTGGTGCACCTCGAGCTGCTTTGGTGCAGTAAACCTCTTCCCACATTCTGAGCAGTGGTGAGGTTTCTCTCCTGTGTGAATACTCAAGTGTTTTTTGAAATCGCCTCGGTCTCTAAATCTCTTCCCACACTCGGAGCAGCAAAATGGTTTCTCTCCTGTATGAATGCGCAAGTGCACTTGTAGAGTACCTGGCTGATTAAAACTCTTCCCACACTCTGAGCAGCGATACGGTTTCTCTCCAGTGTGGATGCGCTGGTGTCTTAGAAGATGATGCTTTACAGTAAAACTTTTCCCACAATCTGAACACTGGTACAGGTTTTCGCCAGTGTGAATGCGGTGGTGTATTCGCAGTCCACTCTGTTTAACAAAACTCTTCCCACACACTGTACAGTGGTACGGTTTCTCTCCGATGTGAATGCGTTGGTGGGCTTTGAGAGAACCCTGCTGAGTAAAACTGCTCCCACACTCCTGGCAGTGGTGGGTTCTCTTCCGTGTTGAATTTCCCTCCATATGGCTGCAAGACGTTGTAGTGGAGAAACTACCAGCAGACTTCTGCTGTGTTCTGGAGCTTCTTAGGACACACTCTTTGATAGCATAAATGGAGGTCAGTGTAAACTGCAGGAAAAATAGAGATTCTGAGCAGAAGTCATCTAGCAAGAAAACGTTGTGTCTGGAGAAGGAAAAAGAAATACAAAGAATGAGAAGTGATGAAAGTGGTCAGGTGGGTAAAAAGCTGAGTTGGTTATGGGTGCTTTCAAAACAAAGATGAAGCCTACTTAAAGCTAAATTATGATCCAGTTCTCTCTTAAACATCAGTTTCCAGCCCCCAAATCTGTATATTACGAGGCACCTCATATTTGAAGGACATTTCCAATAAGTGGACTATCATTTAGCTGCCAAAAGTAGTGACGATTCAAATCACTCGACAGAACCAAAACCAACCTTAAAAAAAGCCAACAGCTTCATATTCTAAAATAATATTTTGACCCCCAGGTTAGCCAAACCAGGGCTCCCACCCCTCACCTGCTCCTGGATAAAAGACTTTTTGGTCAACCGACCCCAGCAGGTGAAACTGGCCCCCCACCTCTCCACCCCTCGAACTCTCAGTACCGGCTCTCCCCAGGGCTGTGTGCTGAGCCCACTACTCCCTTTACACATTCGACTGCAGTCCCGCCCACCCAGAGAACATCATGGTCAAATTTGCTGACGACAACGATGGTGGGGCTGATCACAGGGGGAAATGAGGCGGCCTACAGAGATGAGGTCCTGACACTGGGTGAATGGTGTGCATCAAACAACCTGGCACTCAACATCACCAAGACCAAGGAACTCATCCTGGACTTCAGTA
>JBBJLS010007726.1:0-16111 GCA_037577275.1 Bryconaethiops microstoma
AGGAGGAATTTCGTGCTGTTCACACTGTGTGCTGTGGTGTGTTCTAGTATGACAGAATGGTCACTTTCACTTTCACTCATTTTTGTTGTGATTTGTATGGGGAAGGGAAGGTGTGGATTCTTAGAGTTTAGAATGTTCTCAAAAATATACTCTTAAACTTAAAGAATCTTTGCTTCCACATCTCATGTGACAAATACATTTAAATGTGGTTATGAAAAGTGACGTTTGTGCCATGAAAATATGATGAATGCCGTGAAATGAGAAAGCAGCAGGTGGTGAGGGGATGAGGCTAATATTCAACAATATACAGATAAATAAACAATGAGTTATATTGCACGAATGATGAATCTGAATGATGACATAAAGGCTGAAAAAGATCACCTACAGAATGAGGAAATGTTATAAAGTCTTATTGCCACAGGTAGAAAGGATGTCCTGTGGCATTCGGTTCTGCAATCAGAGGCAATGAGTCTTTTGCTGTGTGTGCTCTGATGGCCCATCAAGGAGGCGTGCATGGGGTGAGAGGGGTTGTCCATGATACTGACAAGCTTTTTCAGCATTCTCTTCTCACACACCTCTGCCAGGTTCTCCAGTCTGACACCTAGGACAGAACCAGCCTTTTTAATCAGCTTGTTCAGCCTGTTGGCATCAGCTGCCTTCACCCAACTGCCCCGCACACAGCTGCAAAAAACACCATGCCCTCTAGCACGGAGTGATGGAAGGGGTGAGAGTAGGAGCCTGCTTCCTAAAGTCCACAACCAGTTCTTTTTGTCTGTGATGTTTAGCTGTAAATGGTTCGGCTCACATTACTCAACAAAGCTGTCCACCACACTCCTGTATTCATCCTCCTGCACAACCCTGATACAGGCCACAATGCCAGAGTCATCAGAGAATTTCTGCAGGTAACAAGACTGAGACCTGTAGAGTGAAGAGGAAGTTTGATAGAACAGTCCCCTGCGGTGCCCCCGTGCTACTTAGAGTTGCTGCTATTCAAGCAGCAACTCTTCAGCCAGACATGCTGTGGTCTACTGGTTAGATAGGCCATAATCCAAGCTACCAGTGTTGCGTCCACCTTAATTTCTGTGATCTTATTCCCAAGTATTGATGGTCTAATTGTGTTAAAAGCACTGGAGAAGTCGATAAACATGAGCCTCACAGCAATGTCCAAATGAGAATAAGCCTGGTTCAGCAGATAAATGATGGTGTTTTCCACGCTGACACAGGGCAGGTAAGCAAACTGTAGGTGGTCCAGCCGAGGCTCCACCAGCAGATGCAGATGTTTAGGATTGGTCTCTCCAGAGCTTTCATGATGTGTGAAGTCAGAGCCACTGACCTGTAGTCGCTGGGGGTCGACAGGTGGGTCTTTTTGGCTACAGGAACCTGGCAGGATGTCTTCCAGAGTGACTGGACCCTCTGCAATTTCAGACTCGTGTTGAAGATCAGATGTAGAACTCCACACAGCTGGGCAGCACAGCACTTGAGGGCCCTGGGACTGACGCTGCTTTACTGGGATGGAGTCTACACAGTTTCCTTTTGATGTCGTGCTAAGAGGGACAGAGAGAGACAGGCTGTGGGGTCAGGAGGGGGGAGAGGAGGATGGAGAATGTGGGAAGAGCTCAGTGTGAGGAGAGGAGACATAGGGTGGTCAAACCTATTAAAGTGCAGATTTTAGGTTGTTCGCACATTCCACTTTCTTACGTCCCTAGGTCTGGGGCGAACATTAAATGGGTTTACCTAACTGTTCGACAAACACAGCCCAACACAGCACCAATCTTTTTACACCAGTTGAAGCTAAAATTCACAAGGGTGCACTCAAGCAAGTGACAGTGCCGTTGTGTGTAAAGTGCGTAGATCTGCTCCTAAGGAAAGGGGGTTAATGGATGACACTAAAGGAATGAAAATAATCCATTTAAAATCCTTTTCAGCCCTAAACTACCAGAGTAAAGGTAAGTAACTAGGCTACCTCAACCCTAACCAACAATGGGCCAGGAGGCATGTCCTAGAGAACAAACAGGAGATGGGAAAGTAAACAGAAACCAAAGGAGAACCCTGGTGCATAACACATGTCCCCATACATTCCAACATCTCCCTTTTGTTTCAAGCCATTAACGGCCCTCATTCCATTCCACACTTCCCTGGTGGTTTCTTGTTGTTTGCTTTACAGCTTCCTTCTGTAGAAGTATTTTCCCTCTGCGATCTTGGATTTAAACTCCCTCTGTACCAGTCTCAACTCCATTTTGTCCCCATTTGTGAAAGCTCTCTTATTCTTGTTCAGTGTGGCTTTGATGTTTTTGATTACCCGGGGTTTATTGTTGGGGAAGCAACGGACAGTTTTTTGGGGAACAACAAGTGTCCACACAGAAGTTAATGTAATGTGTGATGCAGTCTGTAAGATTATCTATATTGTCCTCATGGGAACTGCAGAGAACATCTCAGTCTGTTGCCTCAAAGCATTCCTGCAGAGTCTCCTGTCTCCTTTGTCCATCTCGTAACAGTTTTCTTGACTGCAGATTGCCTCTGGACAGCAGGTTTGTAAAGGGGCTGTAGATGAATGTTGTGGTCAGACCAGACCAGGGGAAGGGAGAGAGGTGGAGGTGTATGCCTCAGTAGCATTGGCATAGAACAGCTCCATTGTTTTCGTCTCTAGTTTTGCAGTTGACATATTGCTTGAATGTGGATAGAATAGTGGAGAAGCTTGTGTGATTAACATGACCTGTCTGGGGAAAACACACTGTCCAGATAATCTGGCTGGAGACCGACTGCTAACAGTTCAGTGTGTTGGGTACACACAGCCATCCTCACCTTAAAGTGACTGGGGGGAACACCAGCTGTTGTTTACATAGAGCGAGTCCTCCTCCCCTTTTTTTTCTCACTCCTGCCCATGTCTGTGATTGCTCTCACACACTGAAATCCATTTAAATCCACCACAGGGTCCAGGATGTTATCATGCACTTTCTCTGTCCTTGTTTCTGCCGCCAGCTCATCCTATTTCTCATCTTATTTACCAGAGATCTAACATTCCCCATCACTACTGACGAAAGAGCAGGACGAAATCTTTTGTTCTTCAGCCGTTGTCTCTCAGCTTTGCAGCCACCTGTAGTTCCCCTTGATCTCCACAGGGATGGTATGCTGAATGCCAGTGCGTCTGTGCTGCCGGAGCCCCAATAGCTGGTCTCGGCTGTAGACAAAAGAGCCACGTGATGTCATGGACATTGCAGAGGAGTGCAGGAGCTGTTGGAAGTTGAACGTTTAGTAAGTCTGAATGATTACTGTAACTTTACAAAAACTACAAACTAAAAAACTAAACTAAATAAACTAAAATAAATAAGAGGAAACAGAAGGAAAGAAGAAAAGTAACGAAAAATGCAGAGTGCATGCCAGACAACCTGCGGTCTGTGACAGTGCCAGAACATTGGTTGGTTATGTATTTCAGTACAGGGATTTGATTTTGTTGTTGTTTACAGGGCTATTAATGGTGGCATTGCAGTTTTGTGTGCAGTGAGTAACAATTAGCAAGACAGGTTAATGCTTCTTTGTTTTTTTGTATCTTTTTTATTAATTAATAATTGAACTTCATTACTGTGGGTCACAACACCTGTCATTATGGACTGCATTTAAAAAAAATTATTGTATAAATCACACTCACAATACTCCTTAAAGCAGAAAAAGGAAATCCAATAGAAAATGAGACCAAAATATTATACTTGGTTATTTATTTTTAGTGGAAATTGTTCATGAGCAGAATACTGAAAGAAATTGTGTGCGTGGCAGGGGTTACAAAGAGAAAGCCATTGGTCTACTGTTTACTTAAGATTAAGATCATACACCAGAAGGCTGTTGGAAAAATGTTTTCTCAGTGGATACGACCAAAATAGGACTGTTTGGTTTAAATGAAAAGTGCCATGCTTGGTTTGCATTCAAACATAGGAACCTTAAGTAGTGTCATGGTTTGGGCCTGTTTATCTCCGTCAAGATGAAACAATGAATTATGAAATATACCTGCAAATTCCACAGGAATGTATCGGGACATCTGTCTGTGAATAGAATCTCAGGAAGAAGTTTCATGTAGCAGGACAGGGGCCCAAATTGTTCTGGTTAAAGAAGAATAAAGTTAATGTTCTGGAATAATCCAGTAGAAAGTGAAGGGTCTTGATGCCAAAGGCTTATGTACGAAAACCCATCAACATCCCAGAGCTGAAGCTTTCCTGTATGGAGGAATGAGCTAAAAGTCCTCTAAACCAATGTGTAGGACAGATCAATAATTACCAGAAACGTATTGTTGAAGTTATCGTTGCTCACCAAACTCTAAAGATTTTGATAATTTTGCCCCTCACTGTTAAGTAGCATTGTATCAGTTTCCTCAATACATAAACGAGTAAGTATAAATTTTTGTGCAAAATTTTAAATTAGGTGGTTTTTATCTACTTTTGGGAATATCTGCTGTGATTCTTGCACAAATATTGAACATTCTAAAGGGCTCATGAATGTCAACAGGAATTAATAACCCTTTTTTTCTATCTACCTAAATCGTGGTTAAAAAAAAAAAAAATTCAGTCATAAACTAAAAACATAATTGTGTTGCATTTTATTGTGTATTTTAAATATTGTCTTTTTTTTTTTTTACTCCTCCAGAAATAACTCACATTCTGGTGCAGATCTTCTGTTCTGTGTATCTGCCCTCCCGTGCAGCATAAATTTACCTTCTCAAACACCTCAGTATATGCTGGTGAGAAGAATACACCATGCTGCTGACTTCAGGACAGGATATATGAGGAAATGGCATCCAGAAGAAGCTCTCATATTCTCAGAAGTAACACTTCACAGGGCATACCACAGAAAACTGGAATTTACCTCTGTTCTGAATGTGGAAAGAGTTTTGGTCAAAGGTTTAACCTTCAAACACACCAGCGCATTCACACAGGAGAAAAGCCATATCATTGTACACAGTGTGGAAAGAGTTTTAGTCAAAAGATTAGTCTCCAAAGACACCAGCGCATTCACACAGGAGAAAAGCCGTATCACTGTACAGAGTGTGGGAAGGGTTTTTGTCAACAGATTCATCTCCAAACACACCAGCGCATTCACACAGGAGAAAAGCCGTATTACTGTACAGAGTGTGGAAAGAGTTTTAGTCACCAGATTAGTCTCCAAACACACCAGCGCATTCACACAGGAGAAAAGCCGTATTACTGTACAGAGTGTGGAAAAGGTTTTAGACACCAGAATAGTCTCCAAAGTCACCAACGCATTCACACAGGAGAGAAACCATATCACTGTACCGAGTGTGAGAAGAGTTTTAGTGAACGGAGTGTACTCCAACGTCACCAACGCGTTCACACAGGAGAGAAACCGTATAACTGTACTGAGTGTGGAAAGAGTTTTAGTCAACTGATTAGTCTCCAAACACACCAACGCATTCACACAGGAGAAAAGCCATATCACTGTACAGAGTGTGGAAAGAGTTTTTGTCGACAGATTAATCTCCAAACACACCAGCGCATCCACACAGGAGAGAAGCCGTATCACTGTACAGAGTGTGGGAAGGGTTTTAGTCGACAGTTTATTCTTCAAACACACCAGCGCATTCACAAAGGAGAAGGATTGTATTTTTGCTCACAGTGTGGAAAAAATTTCCATAATCCAACTAGTGTCAACAGGCACAAATGCATTAGGACGGTGGCAGAAAGCACAGACTTATAAGAAGCTGTGAGGAAATGAGCAAATGAGTATGTTAGCTTTGTTAGCAAAGAGAACTCCTACAAAGTTGCACACCATACAACTATCAGAGCAGGGCTGCTGAGTTCTGAAGACTGTGGGTCTCCTCTGTTGCATCATTCATTGCAGAGCTCCAAATCGCCTCTGCAAGAAACATCAGCACAAGAACTGTACATGAAGTGTAATGTAATGGATTTCCATGGCCGAGCAGCTGCACACAAGCCTAAGATTTCAAGCAGCTTTGGATGGAGTTGTGTAACGCAAGCTGTAACTGCACTCTGGAGCAGTGGAAACATGATCTTTGGAGTGCTGAATTATGCTTTACTATCTGGCAGTCAGCTGGATTAACCTAAGTTTGGCAGATTCCAGACAAATGTTACTTAAGGGAATTCAGAGTGCCAGCTGTTAAGTTTGGTGGAGGAGCTATAATGGACTGGGGCTTTTTTTTTGTGTTTGGGTTTGACACCTTTCATGATCCAGAATAACATGTCCCTGGGCACAAAGCAAAGTCAATAAGGAGATGGTTTGGTGTGAAGTAGTTTTAGTGGCCTACATAGGGTCCTGACCTTTGGGATGAATTAGAACACTGATTGTAAGCCAGACCTTCTTGTCCTTCATTAGTATTTAACCTCTTTTGTCACGATGGGCACAAATTCCCACAGCCACGTTCCAAAATCTTGTAGAAAGCCCTCAGAGAATAATGGAGGATGTTATAGCCTCAAAACGCTGGACATTCCATTTTGGAATGGGATGTCCAATAATCTCATAGGTGTGGCTTTGCGAAATGAAGTGTATGAAAAACACTGAAGCTGATGTCTGTATTTAAAGCAAACAATACTTTCTTGTGTGATTTGTATCCTTGTATAGTTGTTTTTATAATTATTTTAGTTTTGCATCTTTAGTTCCTGCAGGATTTATGATTTAAGCATGAGAGAGCAGTGGCACCATATCTCTGAAGTATGAGTTGGAAATGTGATGAATTTTGGGCCATTAAAATTTGTCATTATGAGAGAAATGACTGTGTAGAACATTTGTAAGATACTTGATCGATATTAAAACATACCATATGTAAAATACAAGGCATAACATTCAAACCCTATTTTGCAATAAGTACACGTCCCATTTTTGGAAGTGTAGCCAGGAGAAATTGTTTTACTGATATTTGTTTTTAGAGTACAGTCATGTTACCCAGCTTCCAGTCCCCTTCAAATTCACCCCTATTCTTTTTTTTTTATTGCAACGCAGTCATGAACAGCCACCCAAAATAAATTAGACATTACTAGAAAGCTTCAGATTTTTGTTTTGAAACAATCATTAAAATTAATGTTAAATCACAAGTTGGGAGCTGTAAAAATTCTCATTCTGAATGTCATTATTTTTTAAATGTACCTGTCTTGCTATGGGTTGCATAGAAAAACCAAGTTTCTACATCTAACTCGTATAGTCCACAGTGGTGCATTCCTGCAATGTGTGCTGCCTTCTTAGAGGTAAAGGAAAACACTGCTTGGTGAAGGATACCCTTACAACTTCTTGTCTAAGAAAAGAAGACAACAGGATCAGTCTACATACAACCAACATGTAAATTACAGCCCCTTAATTGCACCAATAAAGGCTGGTGGAATTGCAGAATTCTCTACTAGTACATGTTACATTGTATTTATCTCACTGCTGTCCAACATACTGCATCTGTAATTCATTAGATGTTCAGTAGATAATATTCCATGTTCCATCCATTCCCTTAGTACAGAACAATCTTTTTTTATTAGAATATCTGCTATTCCAGGTGTGTTATGGCTAGAATAAAATATTTCTAAAAAATGCTTGAAACTGGTCTGTTTCTGAACAGTGCAAGCTGACAGATTTTCATTGCACTTTGTTTTTCACTGTGTATTTGTAAACTTACTAAAGGCTATAAAGCATGATTTCTTACCTCTAAATTTACATTTATTTACATTATATTTGACCATTATAAGTTTAAACATGTATTCACAAGTATCGTTTCATGGGAAAGCAATACCACATTTCCCCCAAAATAAAAAAAATTTTCACCAGTATTTTCGATAACAAACTCATGAAGCTGTTTTAGCAATGGGCTAAAGTATCTGGACATACAAAACAAAAATTACACTTCACATCAATGTCTCTATTCAATTAGAATTAACTGTAGTTCTTACCTGGATAGAACTTGATGAAGGATTTTCTGACCCTTATTAGTAATTAGGTAACTGTTAGATAAAAGCTGTCACGGAGTATTGAAGTAGGAGCCTAAGGAGCCCTCCATAATGCCTCTAGACAGATTAAATCTGGGGGACGTACCACCCATCAGTTTAACAGAACTATAACATTTTATGAAGACTTTTAATATTAGTCTTTCATAAATGTTTAGGACTTTCCTGAACGTGTTTGTAATGATTCTTACATTTTTAAACTTTGTGTAGATTTTTCAGTTACAAAAAAACTAAAGAGGGGAAAAATATACAACCACAATAATATATGTACTTACACGAGGGAGGAGTAAAAAAAACCCTTCACTCGGTAAAAGCAATAACATGTAACCTTGTTATATAAAATGCACAGGTTAGTGAATTACAGTGTAAGTTCTTTTCATATTCAATCACACAATTTTTTTTCTCGATACTTCACTCTACGATTACAATTACAGCATCGAAAGCATTTCCCTAATCCAACTGTTAAAGGAAAGCGGTTTGTCAGATTTCCACTCAGGATGAATATGTCTTCGTGCCATTAGAGAGGCAAACGCTTTAACCTCAGGCTGTAATCACAGATGGAGAAACCCCAAATACGGCAATGTACGGAGAGGGTGTTAAAGTCTTGCCACATAGAGTTGACAGAGCCGCGAAAATATTTTTCCAGAAACTATTTAGAGGCTGGCATGCCAAAACTTATGGCCTACCATAGCCGAGCCTTGATGATATCGCAAACACGCTGAACTCATATTGGGATATATTTTCGTGAGCCGGTCATTTGAATAATGTAAGCGGTGTAATACTTTAAACTTGATCAGGCACTGTCTAAAACAGAAAAAGGAACTATACATGCGTTCTAAGCAACTTTGCCAAATTTCCGTAGGACATACAATATTTAAATCCTGTTCCCATTCAGATTTTATTTTACCCCATGAAGGAAGGAAGGTTCATGCTTTAAATTACATTCTAGATATACAGTAACCCCGGCTTTTACACGGTTTGGCAGTCGCTGCTTCAGTCTATCGCAGATTTTTTTTCTGAGAATATTTGTTTGCAGAAACCCCCACACTATCACGGAAACTGCAGATATCCTCTGCATTTTTTTTTTGCTTTTGTGACGTCCAGGCTGTGGTGAGCCAATTCAAACCAGAAACCTGATTTGGACTGCGCATGCGCAAAAATATGTAGTTTCCGCTCACCACAGGCTCGACCAACTGCTCTACGGCTGCTGCAAATTTTCACCAGATTCAAGCGGGATACCCAATTTAGACCATGCATGCACGTTATTTCCAATCGCTCCTTTTTTATATATATATATTACAAAAATAAACGATTTACTCAATTACCAAAATATACATAATGATATATTTAAAGCTTTTTTGTGATGCTGCAATAATCAGCACAGGTGATATATTCAGCATACGTATGTATATGTATGTATATATGTATATGTGTGTGTGTATATATATATATATATATATATGTGTGTGTGTGTGTGTGTGTGTGTGTATATATTTAAATTCTTTTATATGACGTTATAGATTTGCATAGTTTATGATGTTTATGTATTATAAAGTGTGTTGCAAATGTTTAAGGTTAGGTGAATGTTCAATGCTGCTGGTCAATGGTTTTATTCTTTAGAGGGAGTTCTTCACCACAGATACCCTCATCATTCCACTGAATAGTTCTTCATTTATATTTAATAAATTAAAAGAACAACAACAAAATAACAAATTCAGTAAGCACTCAAAAGAAAAAATATCTCTGCACTTGCATATGAAATCTATAACTACAGAGGTCACATCTTTTTAACGAATATAAATACACAGAGACAACATTTATAATATTTCTTACTTGACAAAAAGCCATTAGGTCCATTTTGTACCTGACATTTTTCTAAAAAATAATGCATATCATCAATAACAGTGTAGGAAAATGTAAAATCAGAAAGAATGAAGGCCCGTTCATCATCATCCAATGCAATTACATCACTTACACAACCAAGACCTGACATTTTAACATCTCAGTGTATCACCAATGGTGTTTTAATACCCTTCTATGCAAAACCTCTCCATAAGCTGAATGTACCACCACCAGCAAACGGATGGAACATCATCCTAAAAATATATAAAAAGCAGATTATTAAAATTCAGTTGTGTAGAGATCTGAAAGTTTGATAATACTCTTTCATACAATTTAAATTCCAAAATGCTTCCTTACCATTTAATATTTCTCAATAGTCATTCTTATACTTAAGTTTCTCCACAATGTGTGTGTGCATTTGTATTATAATCTATTTGTAATTTTTAATGTTACTTTAAATTTACTTCTGAGTTTGTACACAATAAACATATATTAGAGTAAAAAATAAGTAACCATTTACCAAGTTAGGTACTCTACTGTTAATGCTAAACATTATAATAATTATGAAATAAGGCTTTATAAGAGCAGTTCTAGGTCAAGATTAAACAGCCTAGTTTCTGAGGTCTTTATAAAATACACTAATTACATAAGTAAACAGACGAGCTAAATCCTTTAAGAATGTCACTTAATAATTTTCTTCTGACCATAATTGAACTTGTATGGAAGGCCTTATAAAGACTGAGAATGAGACTACACATGAAAACTGCAGTCTGAGAACAAGTTTGGCCACAGAACAGTGTTTCTCATTGTGTTGCTAAGGGTGCAAATGCTTCTGTAGCCTGTAATCATTCTGTTTGTGACTGGAGATTGGATTTTGTCTTGATTTTTCCATGCCCAGTGTGTGTCCTGAGCTGGATGGAAATAAGAAATATAGTGACAGTGGTATGCTTGATCCTGTTGCCTACTCCAAGCTGGAAAAAATATGGCATCTTTTGCCCCCAAATTTTCCTAGTAGTATGGGAATAAATGCAAAAACAATGGCACAGTGAGATACAATATACATGTATACACATGCCTTTCTAATGTATAGAGGCATATATGTAAGTTAAAAAGCACACATGAAAATAACGAGTAATGAAGTAGTGGATAGACATGTCTGTCTTTCCATGTGGGAACAGCATAGAGGTCCACAATATTAACACCTTTTCCCTAAAAGTACAGGCAGTATCATAATCACAAGAAAGATTTCTGTTTAAATGAATTTGATTACAGGTGACAAATCACATGTCTCTGTGCTGCTTCCTTCACCATCCTGAAGGAAGTCCTCATGTTGAGGCAGGTTTGGCCATCCTTCACGATAATCTCTCCTGATGGTCGGCTTTTGTTGACTAAAGTTAACTAAATATCAAAATAAAATGTAAGTCAAGACACAAATGACAACATAACTACATAACATCCATTACAGGACAGAAACACAATGCTAACCGGTTCATTCTAAAGAGGGCCTAGGTGTTTCTCCCAATGTGGACCCGACAGAGCATACGGATGTTCCACCTACCGCTCCAGCTGTGAATAGCGATGGTCCCGCAGATTCGTCCTCTCAGTTGGTACATCTGACAGCAGAAACAATTATGCATGATAACCAGTCAATTTTAATCATATAATCTTTTTGTTGTCATTATTAATTGGTGATGAATATAGCGGCTGGACATAATGTATAGTATGCATAGTTCCCATATATCCAATATATCCCATATATTATATTTATAACCCTTACTTCTTAATCTTTTGTATAGCCTCAGTCTTGCCTAGTTGACCTTTTGAACCATTGAACTACAATTCCTCACAGTTACTAAACCTTTTGGGAGTATGTTCAGAACTTAAAGGGCCTTGATGTAGACTTGTGTCTCCAGTGCGGCATTTCTTTGGGTCTTGGAAAATAAGTACCTCACCCCCAGTGTCAACTGAGCATCCAAATTTTTATGTTTTCGGTCTCCAAAGGTCTTTTTCTGCCTGCTCTGTGCCCTCTCAATATTTCTGAGGACCTACAAAAAACAGAACCTCTAAACCAACACATACAGTAAATGATTATGAAAATTTATATTGTGCTCCCATGGGAGAAGCATTGATGACTTCAGGTAAGCGAGGATGTTGGTAAAAGAGAAGAAAATAGGGACTGTACCTGGTGGAGTTTGCAATTAGAAAAAAAATAATCTTCACACTGTTGTCTTTTTTCCATTGAAAACGTGTGTTTAAAATAGATGTCTTTTACGTTCTTAGCGGGTGACAACATAAATGCAGTTGTGAAGACCTGCTTGGCAGTGTTAATGCCATAGACCACAACAGGAAGGTGAAGGTCCCAGTCAGTATGATCATCATTTACATACTTCCTCAGAGCCCGCTTGATATTTTGATTTCTTTGTTTGTCCTGCACATAAAGCATTTGAGAGTAACCAGTGAAGGAGAGCAATAAAAAAGACCTGAATACAATACTGAAGAAGAAGTTACCAGGCCATTGGTCTGGGTATGGTATGCGCTACACACAGCATGCTTGATATTGAGCATTTTGAAAATGTGGTCATTGAGATGTTGACAAATAATTAAAAGTAATATTTTCAAAATGTACATGAATGTAAATGTACATGAGGGAAGTAAAAAAATTGTTTACCTCACTGACAAATTCTCTGCCTTGTTCCGTGATGATTTTCCTGACCACACTGAACATGTACAATTTAGTGGTCATAGCTAAATATACCTCACTTGCAGTCTTTGACTGCAGAGGTTCAGCATATACCCATTTTGTGTACAGATCAGTCATGGTCAATATGTAAACATTATGGTGAGCAGTTTTGGTAGTGGTCCAATCAAGTCTAAGCCAAGAACTTCCCAGGCATCTTTCACCTATACAAATATGTGTTTGGCTAACTTACAGTGTTGCAAAACCTTTGCATTGCAATAACGATCAGCATAATAAATGGCACCTTAGTAGAATCCAAAACTGGGGCAACAATCTTCAAGGGATTGTTTAGTTGGCAGCGGTGACAACATTTTACCTTAAAGAGAGAATACAAATTACGCTTAACATTGTCATAAGAATCAAGGTCCTTATACAGTTCATGACAAAAAACTAATCCAGTAAGAAACTCTACAAATACCATAGCGGTAAAATGTGTCATAATCCTATTGAGCTCAAACATAAATCTAAAATAAAGTGCATGTCAAAATGCTGTCCCAAATCATAAGTGTTAATACATTACCCAAGCTGTCTCATCCTTATTCAGAGTAGGCAAACAATAGCCAGAAATGTCCCTGTTTCTAGTGATTCTGATCCCATTATGATTTCCAGTCTCAGGGTTATTGTGGCACTCCATCAAAACAAACATTTTCTCAGCCTCTGGTAGCACAACCAGGTGTATGTAATGCCTGCTAGGGCCTGTGTAGAAAAGCCTGTTATCTGTAAAGAAGTAAGAACAAAACACCATTAAAATAACAATAATAAGAAACAGAGGAAAAAATAGCAAGTCACATGATGTTAAATTACACAAAAAAATGTATGACTTCTTAGTCATTCTACAAAACACATTTTTTAAAATGTAAATTAAAAAATAAATGTTTTATTAAACATTTTTCATATTTTCATTTATTTAATCTAAAAAAGAAAAAAGCATTACATTCATTACATTCATCTAATTTGAACATACCTTTCAGCACAAAACTGGAAGACACCTGTGGAATTTTTTACACAGTCTTCACTTTGAACATTGCTTCCAAATTCACCTGTTAAGAAATAATCCTGCAAAGTGTGACAGAGAGCAAATGTCAGTCAATAATTTTCACTTTATCATACCTACGCTCACAAGTAGGAGGCCAAGAGGCCAGGAGCCATATTCAAAGCCCCAACCTTAGAGGTGTGAATCAACAGAGTAAAGCTTTATTGTCATCTCAGCCATATACATATAGCACACAGTGAGACGAAATATCGGGGGACACATTATGGATATATATATATATATATATACACACATACACACATACATATACATATACACTACAATGTTGTATACAGTATACAGTAGAGTTATAAAAACAATAAAGACAACAAGAGGGAAGAGACAAATATACTGAAGAGAGTACTGTAGGAATCCTCTAAAGGGCCCTGCGGTCGGAGGCATGGCAGTTTCCATACCAGACTGTGATACAGCTGATCAGGACGTTCTCAATGGTGCCTCTGTAGAAGGTGGTGATAATGGGTTTGGGGAGGTGCACCTTCCTCAGCCGTCACAAAAAGTCCAGGCATGGCTGGGCTCTTTTGGTCAGGGACACGGTGTTTTTGGTCCTCTGTAATGTGAACACTAAGGAATTTGATGCTCCTCACTCTCTCCACCATGGCGCCATCAATGTTGAGTGAAAAAATAGGCATTTTAGGCATTTTTTGTACCACATCACAACGTTGCGGTTTTTCACTGTATGCGGGTGGTCTTGGAACGTAACACAAGATATTTTGATACACAGTGGTTTACTGTATTACCTTTTTGAAGAGGTCTAAACCGAGTATAGCCTCAACATAATTTTTGGCTGGCATAATGCTTCTTTTTGTCAAGAAACCTGATTGAGTGTATTCAGTAATTGTGTTTAAAACCAACTTGAGTATTAGTAATAATCAAAATATCTTGTAGTTATTATTGTGACAACAAATTGGATGCCAGTTATCAATAGTGTGTTTAGGAATGGAAGCAGTTAACCCCTGAGTCATGATAGATGGGAATCATTCATTTACAATGCATTCTTTTTAAACATGTCAAATAAGGAGGGACCAGTTTTGTTAACAAGTCATTTTTTAAATTCTGAAGTCAATCCATTGGTACTTGTAGATTTATTTTTAAATGCATTCCTAACCTAAAGTGTAAATGGTTTATCACACAACTCTGTTTAATCCCTGTCAATTAATGTGACATTTAGAGAGTTCAAAAACGTGTCACCTGATACTTCCCAAAACTTAAAGCTATATGAATT
Organism: Bryconaethiops microstoma; assembly: GCA_037577275.1. Lineage (NCBI taxonomy): Eukaryota > Metazoa > Chordata > Actinopteri > Characiformes > Alestidae > Bryconaethiops > Bryconaethiops microstoma. Next base: position 14,799 of record JBBJLS010007726.1, read on the forward strand.
TTCAGTGCAGGGACAGATAATGTTTAATACATACAGTTTGATCACAAAAAGGCATACACAAATAAATCCAAAACATTACAAAAACTACAGAGTGAAACACACACACACACACTCAAGCACAGACTTCCAAACAGCCTGAAAACTGAAAACACAGTCACTGGACAAAATAGCAAATTAATTTAAACAGAGTACAAACGAGATCCGATTATCATTTTCCATTTGTGAGTTATAACCATAAATATTGAAAGGTTGGTTAATTCAAGGAGAAGTTGGGATGTCCCTGAAGCAGACATATATTTTACCTGATAAAATGAAAGAGATGGTTTAAATGGTGAAGGGAGGACGCATTTTCATTTTAATGTGAAAGTTTTCCAAAAGGGTCTTTCCACCTCTACTATGGATCATCAGGTTCTGCTTCTCAGGATCCTATGAGAAGGCAGGGGGCGTGGTTTGTTTGAATAATGGTGGGATTTTGTGCCTGTCATTTATCACGTGGTTGTAGAGTGAAGGCTGGACAGTCCAGCAGATGGCAGTAATTCTACTCTTGTGGTTCTCCAAGCCCACAGCGGAGAAGAAGATCTAGGTCTCCGCTCCAACAGTGAGTTTGGAGAGAAAAGATCAGGAGTTGCATTGCTAGAGGTAAGATGTTCTGCTCTGGCCCACTGTGTTCACAGCTTGTTTTTCATTAGAGAAGTGCTGGAGAAGTGTTCTGCAAAAAGTACGAAAAAAAGAAGGAAAACATATGAGGCAACACAAGAGCAACGTTTCATCCTAACTTTTCGTCCTAATTTTACATTTAAAAATGGACAGATGTAACTGTTGATGGGAGTATTTTTTACTGCAATTCATGCAATGAGGATTTTTTTTGTGTCATTGGAGTACAGTAATCTCTCGCTTTAACTCAGATCAGCGGTCGCAAGTTCAGTCCATCGTGGATTCAGCGGCCCCTCGTCCTCTTGTTGAGTTGTTTATGTTTGGGCCTCCACTGCTCAGCGCCAGCCCGAACATTAACAACCAGCACCAGGATGAGGAAAGTGGCAGAAGAGGCCCAGACGTCACCGTCAGCTGTTCTCAGAGGCAGGAGGTTTGAAAGTAGACAATCCGAGAACGCTATTTATTTCTCCTTGCTGCTGATTGGCTGCTGCCCTGTGACGCTGCAGTCCAGAATTTCCCCTGTCGAGCGTCTCGAGTGTTTTCGTTTTGTTCTTCTTAAAGGAAAGGAAAGGAAAGTGAAAGGAAAGTGACCATTCTGTCATACTAGAACACACCACAGCACACAGTGTGAACAGCACGAAATTCCTCCTCTGCATTTA